>APFE030417714.1:0-29078 GCA_000404065.3 Pinus taeda
GGACCTCCATCCAATGCAATTAGCACATCCCAAGTAACAAAGCAAATCAAGTTCACAGAAAAAGATAGGGTTACAAAGCTGAGAAGAGCACCTCTAAAAGTGAGGACCTGGAAAATTTCAAAATACTGGTGTTTTCTGGATTAGAATATACCCGAGAATTCTTTAAAAATGCATTGGCAGCAATCCTAATTCCTTTGTTGTCTACAATGTAATCTTTGACTGCCCTTTTGGATACAAGAGCGGCAGAGAAACCATCTACTGTCAACCACCCGCTTAAGGTAATGTTGTCTAATGCTTCTGTAACCCTTGGCACTATCAATTAAACAGAAAAATATTGTTCATCCGAAGCCAGGGTGATGACTCCTCTGCTATCTTTATCTTTAATTTTTAGAGATCTGATGAGCATCTCCGTCCATATTTTTATCCATTATCTAATCGAAAGAATGAAATGGAGTGAGGTGCATTATATCCTAAGATCATTACTATTTATCATTTCAAAACCGCAGGAACTTACCATTTCTCTGTTTGCAATGACGTATGTGTGTTCAAGTACTGTTCTTTCTTGGTCTAGAGAAAGTGATCTCGCAGCTTCTGGATCGGCCTCCCAAAAACAACAAGGAGTGCTCCCATTTTTAGCCATCAATCCAGCTTAAATCAAACACAGAAACCTTCAAAATTTGCTTAAAACTTAGAAAGAGTGGAGTGTTGTGCCACGGGCTCTGCAGGATACAGAGCAGAATTAGGAGCGTCCATGTAACCGTATCGATCTTCGCCGCGCAATTGTTGGGGAGTTATTAACCGCGTGGAGTATCAATCTTCTTCGCGCAATTGCTAGGGAGCTAGTAACCACGTGGAGGTATCCATCCATCTTCACTGTATAGCTGCTTGGAGAATCTGACGGTAGAAGATGCTTCTATCATCTAACATAGATAATCAATGGTCCATAATCGCACAGGGTAGCAGCTGGGGGTGTTGATCTCAGAGGGAACGCCTTACGGCGTAATTCTACCTATTCAGGAGGCCCATCACTATCCACCTTCGTTATATTCACCTAATAGTATTAGGAAATTGCATCAATGAATGAGTAGGCTTCTCGATCGACCACATTTTCCAAAACTTCATTACTGAATAACATTTCAAATTGATCAAGCATGGAGGCTATGTTTAGTTTAGGAAAATCCACACATATGAAGATGTATCCATTATTCTTTTCCTATACAACCATTAGGATGATCCACGCAAATTTGTCCTTAGTAAAAATATTCTTGATTTCTAACATATGATCTAACTCATTGCACATTGTTATTCATAATTTATAATTGCAAACAAAAGTATCTTCCCTAGACCTGGTGGACTAGTATAGAACAACAGAAAGCAAAGAATATAGAGTTTCCCTTTGAGAAATGAAGAATGGGAAAGAGGCTTACTTGGAATCCGTCGCAATATTTACTTTCCTTCTAGCTTGTAAGCTCTAATTGTAGCTCCAAATGCTATAATTAGAACCTGGACATACAACTAAAACAAGCCAAGGATCCACAACATCTACGTAGCATAATTCAAAACACAAGACATATGGGAAAACAAGATACTTTTTGTATTAATAGGAATAGCAGAGGGTTTACAACCAAGAATAGTAGATGATCTTTTAGAGATCTCCCCAAATTGACTTTTCCTTCCTTGTCACAAAGCACACCTCAATTTCACCCTAATGCATGAACATGATGACTCTCTTAGATTCAAGGCAACAGCATGAGGGAATGATCAATATCCAAAATACGACCTTGATGTTGTGGATGGTAGTAAATTTATAGGAGAGGGATGGTAGTTTAGGTTTGACCATAATGAGCTTGATATCCACTTATGATGGGAGGATGAACTCAAGGGATAAGAGGTGAAGTCTCCAAGGTAGTATCAAATAGGAATAAAGCTTATTATCCAAGGTAAATGGTTAAAACAACCCCTAGAATCTTTTGGAAGAGGAAGATTCATAAATATTTTTAATTTTCCTGAATTTATAGAATCAATGCACCCCCAACAAGGAGCAACTAGTGTTGACCAACACTGGTGTAGAAGGGAGAAACCAGCATTGAACACATGTATCCAAAGGGACAGGATGTCTAAGGCTTAAAACATTGATTTTGAGCAGTTAATCCTAGAAACTCAGATTATTTGGAATGGTCATGCTTAGGGCTTTGTGTAGGGATGATGACAACATGTTCAAGGATATGGGTTGATTCGGTTTGTAGGCCTATTGATTAAATGCGACAAAATGGCCTATAACATATTGCCCCCCTAAAGTGCAAAGAAAAAAATGATAGCTGATGACTGAAGTTCTTTACCTTGTCATAAGTACATATCAAGAACAACTGGTCAAGACTATGATCTGTTACAATATATTTTCATTATGATATTTTTTTTGAGGGGGGCATACCCATGTGCATCACATAAGCTAACATTACATGTACAATGATCAAAAAGTCACGTCCAATGATGACAGAGAATGGACCCATGCTTGGATGACTATTTGTATGATCATAGCCATCATACTTTGTAATATTGTATTAATCCTGAAAGTGCAGCCCTGATGGATGGAACTAGATCTGAGATATTTTATCTCATTCACTCGATCATACAATGTATGAGTCTAACCATGTGAATAAATGAGCTAGAGTCGAACAAGGTAGACACCATTTGTTTACCAGACAATGATGTAAGTTGTTAACATATGTGAGAGAAACCACCAATGTTGTTAATGGTTCTCAAGGTAATGCAATATAATCCATATGGTGTGAATGAATGAGGTGAACTCGAAAACCACACAGAATCTTCTGATCGAAGGCCAATGATGAAAAAATGTCCTCGAGAGCGAGAGAACTTGTCATTGATGTACGAAAGACCCAAGGTACCAATGGGAATTTCTAAGTCAACTTCCTTGATAATGTGCTAATGTCAACAAAAAGTAACCCATTGTAGGAGGGAATTGACGTATCCCCCATTAACAACACAAAACATGTATCAAGATTTGAGATAGAATGATATTGATGTGGAATTGTTTTAGGAACGACAGACATGAATGAAGTCTTATAAGTATCATAGTAAATATCAACTGAAGGACTTCTCTTAGACATATCGACAACACTTTATGGAGTTGGCAGCATTGACCCAAAACCAAATGCGTAGGTTTTGATACGGTGTGATGAACAAAAAGGCAAGCAGATTTACCAACACAACAGTCACAGAGATGAAGTGAAAGAGTGTCATGTTCAAGAGAGACTCACTGTCAATAATAGGTAAAGTATCTTGTTTTCCCAATTTCCCCAACCATTTCTAGCCATTACCTCTTTATTTTTAACAAGCTTGAGGAGGATAACATATGCTTGATCTGTAAGTACATCCTTTGGATGAGTCCCTCTGAGTATCTTTAATGAAGCCTGAGAAGGAGTGGTTCAGTCTCATCATGTTTGACATGTCCATCACTGTTTGATGCTTCTACAAGTCCAACAAAGGTGAAACTTGACTCCTTTTCATGTTTAGAGAGTTTGAAAAAGAGGTGAAAAAGAAAAAACCAAAGTTTCCTTTTCATAAAGTTGTCTCTTGAGTCCAAAAAGGCAAAAAACAATACTCAAGCGAACCTCTTATCCACGTTTGACTAAGGTATTCATTTTTTGTAAATAGTCTATCTCAGTCTGGAAAAGGGTTAAACTTATACTAAATAGACATATTTTCATTTACTTTAACGAGTTCGAAAAGACAAGTTCTCAACAATATTTTCATGTTTTCAGAGTTTGAAAAGAGCTGAAAGAGGACTTCAAGGATTCTTTTTTGTAAGTTTATAGATCCTGAAAAAAATGATAAAAGTACGCTTTTTGGTTAAAATGATCTGTTTCGATTCAAACACCATAAAATTTGTCAAACAACTGTTAACCTGCTTAGAACATCACCCAAAGATTAAAAATATATCATACATGGTAAAATTAAGTCATATTCACGTCAAAATAGTAAAATATTAATAAAATAATTATGAAAATGACCATAAATAGGTAAAAATAACTCATTTTTACCATTTTATAGTTTACCTCTTGGTGAGTGAGCTCTGAGTGATTTTTTCCCCCAATCTTCTGCAGCTGATTGCAGCTAATCTGGTGGATCATTTTAAGTGCCTTCACTTCCAAGTAGGAGATGTCACCTTGCTATTTCTTTTTACGGTTCTGATTTTTCATTTTATGTATATTTTTTATAGTTTTGGGTGACCTAGGACTTTAGGTTTTCACCCTAGCTCCAGCACACCCTAGCAGTGTCAAAAGGTGTGCTAGGAAAGCAAAAATTTCACTGTGGAGGGCACTGCAACGCAATGTCTCCCTTTAGTAGGGTGCACTAGCCACATTTCAAAAAAAAATTGCTTGTTTCATTCAAATGTTTACATGATATTCACTCTAATGATCCTTATTGTCATGTTTCATGATTCCATCGGAACAAAATGGCTCAAATATGTGGAGAAATAAAACATGAGGAACAAGAAATGAATGCTCCTAATGACCCATCCACCATCTAGGCATTGAGAAACTATGGGCTTCTGAAATTATTTTTGTTTCCTAGGATCAAGCAAGAGATGGAGTTATTAGAGTATCTTATTCGAGCATGGGATGTTCAGACACATGATTTCAGGATTGGAGCACATATGCTTAGTATACATGTGGAAGACATTTATTTCTTAACAAGTTTATTGATAAGAGGTTCCCGTGTCTCGTTATCTGGTTCAAGAAGAGGTGGAGAGACTGTCAAGGACTATATCAGTATACAATACAGACCTCGATCCCAACCAACCAAAGATGGGAAAAGCGAGATAAAGGAGGTGGTTCGTTTTCATTTGAGGACAATCCTATTTATTATTGCTAGATTAGCCAGCAGTTCTACCCTACATTTGGCTAATAGGTCTCAAATGCAATATGCGTTAGAGTGCATAGAGTCGACAATGTTCAACTGGAGCAAGGGAGTACTATCAAACATGACAGAACAACTCACCAAGGTGAAGGATGGATGGTTGAAGAACTTTGGGTATGGTCAATTTTGATTTCATTTTCCTTGTCGTGGATTCCATTACTTAGACCATAACATATATCACTCGAACTCCCAGATCTGAGAGTTCCATGGATGAGGAGATGGGTGAATCTTATGTCCAGACATGCAGGTCCATCGACTATGAGTTTCACATCAGTCTTCTTCTGATGGTTTCATATGAAACTGATTATGATTCAGGATTATCCATACGCAAGGATGGACTTCCGCAGGGACCCAAAGCTCATGCTTCCTGATGGCGAGCAACAGGGTTCCATAGATAAAACAAAAACATTCTGATTGTTTTTTGAGTTATAAGTTTTACATTTTTTTTGTATTTTCTATGTATCTGAGGCTAACTATCAATTTTTACATGCAAACATTGGAGTTGTTCGACCAATGGGTTCATCCTATATTCAGCGTGTTGCAGACCCACAATAAGCACTAGTTGGAGTATAGATTGTTATTGGAGGATGAGAGGTATTGCAGGATATTAATGTGGTCAAGACCCTTAGAAAGGTCGAGCGACACATGGAGGGATTGGCCCAGGGCATAGTTGAGACTAAGGTTGATGAGATCCCTATGAGATTGAAGCGTCATAGTATTGGCATGCCTAGTTGTATCAGTCCACTACTATGCAAGATGGCTCACACAGTTTCGTGCTATCATGAGCATCATCAAGATTATTCTACTAGGAGACTATATAGTCATATTTTGGTTGCATGTATATTTTTGGATATGACAGTTCATGTGGCCATATGTGTCTCGGGCACAAGTTTTTGTAAAACCAAAATTTTATATACATACAACTATCTACCTATCGATGTTTCTTATGCATTCTCTTACCTTGTTCAATTTATGTGATGTGAATTGAATTGAATTTACATATATCACAAATGTATATCTAAAACATGATTTTCTAATGCATTTGTCGATGTGTTTAGACTTCTAGAAATGTGTTGATATTGGATATAATAAAAATACATTTGTAGAAGGAAAACCCTTAAGAACATATGAAGTGTAGTTGGACTTCTAATTGAATAAACATTAGTCAATTGCAGTACTACAAGTTGCGAGTCAAGTTTGATAACTATATGGTGGATACCATGAGAAATAACATCAAACAATAGCTCGATCATTGCACTATACTCAGTGATATTATTTGTTGAGTGATTGATACAAATCCCTTGTAAACTCACTAACTCACCACTCAAAGCATATATAGCCCATGTTTCGGAAGAAAGGTTCTAAGTACCACGACTAGTGCCACCATCATAACCAACATATGGTTGAAGGGATGTCAACATTTGCAAACCAAATGTAAACAAGATTAAAAAAAATTGTAGGAAACTCCTGATCTGAAATTAAATAGGAATGAAAAAAATACAAATATTACCATAAATATAGAGTTGTAGCAAAAATAACACTTCATTTCATTAATATCAAAGAACTGAAATATGCTTACATATAGAATGGAAATAAACTAGCTCGGGTGATGGTAGCTTATCCCTGAGAAGAGATGTGGCGGATACATGCCTCTTAACTGTGTTACAATGAGGCTAAAAGGTCTATTTAGTATTTACAAACAATGGAAAAGCCTAAACATCCAAAAACCTAACCCTAGGAGATGAATTTCCAAAACTGTGGGCCCTATTTGGGTAAATTGGTACATCGACTTCCCAAGGTCGTAACTTTGGCATACGATCTCCATTTGTCTATAATAATACCTCGTTTCGAATATATATGTTTGGATATCTCTGAAATTGTAGTTTTTTGGTCTCTCTATTTTCCCTAAAAACGTATTTTATTCCCTCAAAACGGATCCGAAATTTTAGGACCCAAAAAACTGCCAAAAATACTAAGTTGTCCTACAATTAAGGAAATTGAAAATAAACAACGATGGGGGTCCAAGTGGAATAGGCAGGTGGCCACCAATATTCACCTAGATCAACTATGAAGGGAACACACTCAACACAACTATATACAAAATGTACATAGTGAACTACATAAAAATCACTTAAGCATAATATTTTTTAAGGTACAACCCATTTCTAAGCTACACCAATGGAAATCCATCAAAATCAACAAGCTCATAGGCCTCTTTAGCAAGAACATCTTTAACAATGTATGGACCTCGCCACATTGGCTCGAACTTCACTGATCCTCACTTATTAGACTCTTGATCATACAACAAAACAAGGTCACCTTCTGAGAAGTGTTGAGAAATGGAAACAAGAAATTCCAGTTTAATTTGTCATTGAATTAAACTGAGAATTAAAATCAAATTATATTCCCATATCAACTTATAAATAGTTAATTAAGTTTAATTAACTTAATTAGCTTACAAATTTCGATTTGGAAGTCTTTTTGTAATCATGTATATGTTCTCCCTAAGTTTTAGTGGTTCATTATGAGTTTAAATTGAGTTAGAAATTAGATCTCTCAGTTTACTGAGTTAAGTTCAATTAAATTAGTTGCAAATTGTTTGAGGAATTAATAGAGAGTTAACAGTAAGTTGGTGCACTAGTGCATCCACAAGTGTCACTCTATTTAACTGAAGATTCTCTCATCAAAAACTCATGCATGTCGATTCTAAGAAAGACCCAATTAAGACTAGAGTGCAGGGACAATGTACTATCAGTGGTATTAATTACCCCTTTTGATAATTTTGCACAAGTATGTTCTAGTGAGAACAAGATTTGTATCTTCACTCATAATTCTAATATATGCAATATAGATAGTGAGGTCTTGAGCAGTGGCTTTCCCCATATACATCTTGTGTTATGTGCCATTGATTTATCTTCTTCTTGTTCATATTGTTTTCATCGATCTATTGGCTTCCGTTGGTTGAAAGTAGAAGTAGATTCTTGTCCTATGCTTTAGTACATTGCATGAGTTTGTGAATCTACAGGATTTTCTACATGGTATCGGAGCTGAGAACCGTATACTAGAGCAGATTTCGAAGTTTTGAGTTTTGGGTTACAGTGAAATTCGAAGTTGCAATACATACTTCATGATCGACATATGGCATTCTACTGTTTGTGGCTCGAGTATGCCTTTAAGGAAAATTGAATTTTATAGCCTTGAAGGAAAAAATGGAGGTTGTGCTAGAGGATAATGGCTTGAAGAAATTTGTTGATCAATAAATTACTAAGCCAACATATCAGATGCACAAAATTTGGCTGGATGGAAGAAGTGTGTAGAAAAGGCGAGGCAGATAATCCTTGAGGGAGTTTGAGACCACATTGTCTCAAGTCTCCATGGCAAGGAAACTTCGTATGCTATGTGGAAAACATTGACAGACTTATATCAGAACAATAGTGATCAAAGGAAATTGGCACTGAAGGACAAACTTTGAAAAATCAAAATGGAGAAAGGCAAGAAAATTCCAAAATACTTGACCAAGTTCACTTGCTGTCGTGATGAACTTGGAAGTGTTGGAATCATAGTTTCAAATGATGATATGGTGAAACTTTCTCTTCTAGGACTCCTAAAGACTTGGCGTATTTATCAAAACTTTTTCAATGGTCAGGAGAATTTTTTGAATTGGGAATGACCGTGGTCGGATTTGATGCAGGAGGAGATCATGAGGAACACCAGGGATGTCTCTTCATCAAAGACTAATGATGAAGATAACTGTGCCTTAGAGATTAAGTCGAAGATGGGCAAAGGGAAATATTACCATTCCAAATTGGATTCTTATCATGGAGGTAAGAAGAAAGACATGACGAAAGTTAAGTGATTTCATTGTCATGAGCTAGGCCATTTTTCTATAAATTGTCCACTCAAGAAGCCCAAGAAGAAGTCCTCTGGAGGAGTGATGGGTGAGGCTTTGGCCTTTCAATTTGAATTGGAATTTTCCCTCATTGCATGTATGGTGTCATTAATGATGGGAAGTGAATGGTACTTAGACATTGGAGCTTCATGCCACATGACTAGCGACAAAGAGTTATTCAGTGGCCTGGCGGAGAAAGATCTCCATATGCATATCAAGATGGGTGACGACAGGAAGTATAGTGTTACTGGATTGAGCACGATTAATTTATAGAGGGAGCATGGGGCTCCACTCATCTTGAATAATGTTATGTATGTGCCTGGGCTAAAGAATAAATTGGTATCCACTTCCATGCTTGAGGATAGAGGCTATGATGTGATCTTCTCGAAATGAAAGGCATTCCTTCAACACATAGTTACGGGTCAAGTAAAGAAGATAGGAATTTAGGTGAAGAATCTCTATAAGTTGGAGGTAGAGGAGTGTGCCACTTTGAGCACAAAATCAAAAAGGGTGTAGAGCTGAGATGTTGGCAAGTTGTGGCATAGGCGATTAGGCCTCTTTCATCATGGGGATTTGAAGATATTGTAGCAGATCTCTATCGATATTCCCAAATGTACACTTGAGCATGTTGATACATGCAAGGGGTGTACTTTGGGAAAATACACCAAGTCTTACATTCACAACAGAGACAGTCGAGGAGAGTCTATTCTAGAGTGAATCCATTTAGATGTGTGTGGACCATTATCGATAACATCCATGACCAAACATAGGTATTATGTTATATTTGTTGATAAATATTCTCGTAAATGTTGGATATTTTTCATGCAGAAAATAAAAATTTCACAAAGTTTTGTGATTTTAAAGCATTGGTGGAGAAACAGTCGAGAAAGAAAGTTAAATCTATATGGAGTGATAACGGTGGTGAGTATGTCTCAAATGAGTTTAAGGACTTATGTGTAGCGAAAGGGATTAAATAGGAGTTGATGGCACCCCATAACCCTCGGCAAAATCGGGTGGACGAGAGGAAGAACATAAGCATAGTAGGGGAAGCAAGGGCGATGTTGCATGATCTGGGCCTACCACTACACTTGTGGGTTAAGGCATGCAACATAGTATTTTATGTTCAAAACTGTAGCCCACATCGGATACTTGAGATGAAGACACGAGAGGAGGCTTATTCCAGTAAGAGGTCAGATGTTGGTAACTTCAGGATTTTGGGTCATCGCTATATTTCCATCTGACCAAAGATGCATAGGAGAAGCTTGAGACTACAATAGAGTTGGGGATATTTGTGGGGTACACTGATACACCTCACAACGATCGGATGTACTTGTTGACCAGCAAGATGATAGTGGTGCATAGGGATGTCAAATTCGATGAGGAGAAGGCAATGAGAGTTTCCCTTGAGATGGAGCTTGAGCTACATGTGGATGAGGAGCTTGTAGATCCTAAGTTTGATGAGCCTCATATTGATTTGGATCAGCCACATGCAGAGGATCCAAGAGTGGATACATCCACTCAGGCAGAGTCCTCCAGAGAGAGAACAAAGTGCACTACAGAGGCTGACAGATTGTTGGATGATGCATGGGAGAATGTGGGAGTACCCACTTCTCAGCGCAGCAGAGGAGGTCACCTGAGAGGTACACTAGATACATTGTTGTTATGGGTGAACGTGTTGTGATAGAGCCATCTTACTTTAAGGAAGTAGTGCAACAATCAGTTTGGGTTGATGCCATGGTGGAGGAGTATGAATCCATAGTTCATAACAATGTTTTGGATGTAGTCCCGAGACCATAGGACAAGTCAGTGGTGAGTTCTCATTGGTTTTACAAGGTAAATCAAGCTACATATGGTAGTGTGGAGAAGCATACAGCTAGATTTATGGCCCATGGATTTTCATAGGTAGAGGGGATTGACTATGATGACACCTTTGCTCTTGTTGTAAGGTACTCGTCAATCAGATCTATATTGGCACTATCAACACAAATGGGTTGGAGGGTACATCAAATGGATGTGAAGGCAACCTTCCTTAATGGCATGATTAAGGAAGAGGTGTACATAGAGCAGCCTAAAGGTTTTGAGACCTTTGACCGTGAGTCGCATGTGTGTCGGATCAAAAGAGCGTTGTATGGGTTGAAGCAATCACCCTGTACTTGGTACACCAGGATAGATATCTACTTCATCGGGTTGGGATTCACGAATACTGAAGCAAATGCGAACTTGTACCACATAGTAATGGAAGGTAAATTGTCGATCATTGTACTTTATGTTGATGATCTCATACTGACAGGTGATGATTAGTTGATCAAGTCTTGCAAGGAGGACCTTGCGAGAGAGTTTGAGATGAAGGACATGGGGTTCATGCATTATTTTCTTGGCATGGAGGTATGGCAAGGAGATGGGGAGTTGTTTACGTCTCAAGGCAAATATGCCAACAAGATACTCAGGATATTTTGCATGGAGAGAAGAAAACCCATGGAGACTCCTCTAGCAGGTAACTGGAGGAAGGAGGATGCTACTTTAGGGGAAGTAGTGGAAGCTACTTTTATAGGCAGCTTGTGGGTTCACTCATGTACTTGGTGAACACACGACCGAATATGTGTTACGCAGTTAACCATCTTATTAATGTGATGGTTAGGCCTACCAATCTTCATTGGAAGGAAACGAAGCATGTGTTGAGATACCTCAGGGGCACTTCTCAGTATGGATTACGGTACATAAGAACAAACGGAGTGAAGCTTCTATGCTTCGCCAATGCAAATTGGGTAGGGATTCCATCTGACCATAAGAGCACATCATAAGGGATCTTCAGTATTGGGTCAGCAGAAGTTTCTTGGTACAACAGGAAACAAAGAACTGTTGCACTCAGTTCAGTAGAGGTAGAGTACATGGTTGTGAGTCAAGCAACATGTGAGGCTATCTGGATGAGGAAGATCCTAGTTGGTTTATTTGGTCAGCAGATGGATCCAACTGTGATTTACTATGATAATCAGAGTTGTATCAAACTCTCTAAAAATCCAGTTTTTCATGATCGGTCGAAGCATATTGATATCTGATATCATCATCTCAGAGATTGTGTATTGAGGTGGATTATGTTGATATAGTACATTCCAATGGAGGAAAAATATGCTGACATTTTGACAAAGGCATTGTCAAGATGTAAATTCGAATTTCATGGAGACAGAATTGGGGTAGCTAATAATCCCTTTCTTGTTGAGAGGGAGTGTTAAGAAATGGAAACAAGAAATTCCAGTTTAATTGTCCTTGAATTAAACTAAGAATTAAAGTCAAATTCTATTCTCATGGAAACTTGTAAATAGTTAATTAAGTTTAATTAACTTAATTAGCTTAGGAATTTCGAGTTGGAAGTCTTTATGTAGTCATGTATATGTTCTCCCTAAGTTTTAGGGGTCCAATATGAGTTTAAATTGAGTTGGAAATTAGATCACTCAGTTTACTGAGTTATGTTAAGTTAAATTAGTTCCAAACTATTTGAGGAACTAACAGAGAGTTAACAGTCAGTTGGTGCACTAGTGCATCCACAAGTGTCATTCTAGTTAACTGAAGATTCCCTTATCAGAATTTCATGCATGTTTATTCTGAGAAAGACCCAGTTGAGACTAGAGTGCAGGGATAGTGTACTATCAGTGGTATTATTTACTGGAGTGTAAATATCATGCATGCATCAGAGATTGATCCTATGTTTGGATTGCATAGTTTTGGAAGCATGAATTCCCTTTAAATACGAGCTATTCATCCTAGGAATTATTAAGATATTATGGGCTTGGAGAGTTTCAGAATTGGATAAGTGTTGGCCAAGAGCTTGCTTGTGAGCTGAGAGAGTTGAGCATACTTGTGCGGAATTGTTCTAGTGAGAACAAGCTTTGTATCTTCACTCATATTTTTGATATATGCAATAAATATAGCGGGGTTTTGAGAAGTGGATTTACCCAGATACATATTGTGTTATGTGCCATTGATTTATCTTATTCTTGTTCATATTCTTTTCATAGATCTATTGTCTTCCACTGGTTGAAAGTAGAACTAAATTATTTTCTTATGCTTTAGTACATTGCATGAGCTTGTGAATCTATGAGATTTTCTACAAGAAGACTCGAGGCTTGATATTCTTGTCATATTGTGCCTTAACATGCTTCTTATGGGCCTCATTAGCCATCGTGACATCATGTTGGGTTTCATCTAAGTGTTTCAAATGTAAGAGATGCTCTTCTTCTACAGAAGTGGCAAGGAGGAGCTCGACAACAAGTTTTAGAGATGGAATTTCATACTCAACAAGAAAGATTTCTTCCAGACTGTATACCAATTGGAATGGTGTGAACCCAATAACAATCTGAACAGAGGTTCGATATGCCCACAAGGCTACATAAAGGTTAATATTTCAATCCGATTTTTGGATCCCTATCATGCGTTGAAGCATTATTTTCAAAACTTTGTTGTTGTCCTCAACTTTCCCATTTGCCTGAGGGTAGTAGGGAGTTGAAATTTCATAAGAGAGACCCAAGTTGGCATTCAGTTCAGACATCATGTGGTTAAGTAAATGTTTCCTATGGTCTATAACTATAGTCGGTGGTACACCAAACCTTGCAATGACATGATCAAAAAGGAAGAGAGCAGGTGTTTCACTGGTGTTATTGTACGTAGGCATTACATCGACCCACTTGATAAAATAGTCTACCACCACAATGATGTAGCCACGACCCCCGTCCGAGTGAAGGTTACATGTCATAAAGCAATGCCTCATTTCACAAAAGGTCCAACAACCATAACAAGGTGCAAAGGACCGGGTGGAGCACGAGTTTTACGATCGTATATGTGGCACACATGACACTTTTGGACCACGAGGATGCAATCACAAAACATAGTAGGCCAAAAGTGGCTAGCATGCAAAATATTTTGTGTGATGGCATCGCCATACATATGTTCACCATATGCCCTAGAATGACATTCAATCAGGGCTTCCTTAACCTCCTCATGGGTGAGGCACCTTTGAAAAATCATATCGATACCACATCGATAGAGGGTGTTGCCCATTATAATATAATTTTTAGCTTGATATCAGATACTTCATTGGTTAGAGTGAGAGCTATCAAACCAGAAAGGCTAGGTTTGGATATATATAGATATGATAATATCTCCATACCATGGGTCATATGGCGTGATCAGTAAAAGCGACTCATCTAGAATATAGTTGTCAAATGTTGTTTCAGTATCGGTAGTGGTAAGGTCAGAGATTAGCTCGGGAAATACTAAGGATTTCTTCGACTTGGATTTAATGAAATCCAAATTTAATTCTTGGAGGATGAAAATCCATTTGGAGCACTTCTCCCACAGCAATTGTTGTGACAAGATGTATTTCATGGGATTATAGTTAGAAACAACCATAGTCTTTCGAAGCGAGATATAGTGGAAAAACCTTCGAACATCCTAAACAACTGCCAAAGCTAATTTTCAATGTGAGTATAGTTTCGACTCAAATAATAAATAAGATGTCTAGTCCCTACATCATCCTCTTGGACCAATACCATGGCGATGGTAGTAACTGCAGCAATGAGGTACAAGAAGTAATCGCATTGGTAATCTGGGGGATACAACAAGGATCCCTGAATCATAACATATTTCAAGGCATCAAATACCTTTTGGATAGTGTCGTCCCAATGGAAGGGATACCCTTTATTTAAAAAATGAGTAAATCCCTTGGTCAATTCAGCGTAGTTGGGAACAAATCTCCATAGAAAGTTATGCTTCCATTGGAGTCATTGAATCTGAAGAAGAGAGGAAGGATAAGGAAGATCTAGGATCACCTAGACTTTCAATGGATCAATATGAATTCCATGCTTCGAAGCAACTAAGCTGAGAATTCCATCGGAGTTTTCACAAAACACAAACTTGTGCAGATTGAGCCTAATGTTATAGTGCTGATAACGTAAAAATGTATCCCTAAGATGCATTAGATGATCAACACGATGTTTCAAGTGAGAAAATAGGTCATCCAAATATGGTTGTACAATGTGTTTAATTTCATGGAAGGCATAATTCGTTGCCCTCTAAAACGTAGCCCCAACATTTTTCAATTTGAAAGGGAGATTTCGATATGCAAATGTGCCCCACGGACAAATAAATGAAGTTTTATTTTGGTCTGATGGGAGAATGTTGATACAACTGTACCCTAAAAATCCGTCCATAAATGAAAATATTTCACAACCAGCACAATCTTCAACAATCTGGTCAATGAACGGGGTAGGATAATTGTCCTTAGGACAAGCATGATTAATGTCTCGGTAATCGAGACACACACGAATTGTTCCCTGTTTATTCATGATAGGAACAATGTTGGATACCCTATCAGTTAGAGGTATTGGGTAGATGAAACCAGTGCATAGAAATTTTTTAAACTTTGGCTTTAATAGCAGAAACCTTCTTGGGATAGACCAAATGGAGGCACTGCCGAACTATCTTAGCATCGAGATATGTCTTGATTTCATGTACAACAATGTTTGGGTCAATACTTGGCATCTCTTCTAAGACCAGGAAAAAAATGTCTCTAAATTCCTAGAAAAGGGCTTTATAAGTCTTGATCTCATCGAGAGAGCACAACACACCAATATGTACATTCTATACAATTTTGGGTTTGATCGAAATATCAAGAGGGATAGTCTCTTCAATATCTGACAAATTCTTCTCAGAATCGATATCATGGATGGATACATAATTTACATACATATCAACAACATTGAGCCAATAGAGTCCACTAATATTATCCTCAGAGGAATCTGGGAGGAATGATGGTGATGGTTGTCCCACAGTGTATCATCTGACATCATGATCTTCATGATGCTCTCATTAAGAGAAAATGTATGAGAAAACGGATCAAAGGATGTGTCGTATTAAAGGAATGATCAACCCAATTGATCAAAGACAAGAGAGTAGAATGCATCACACAGGCTGAATAGATGGCTTCATAGTCGACCTTAATGGGACTGAGTGGCATGTAGTCACCAAAAGTGCCAATGTTAGATTCATCTGGTACTATCCAAGGTTCGGGTGGAGTATTACAAGAATATATCATGTTGATATAGGCCACCGGATTGGAGTTGTCAAGAGGAGGAGGAAGAGAAAAGATTCCCATGAGGGAAGAATCCTTAAGCAATCCCACCCCGACATGTTGATATAGATGTGGGGTTTCTTCCACTAGAGGGATGCTTCTAGTAACTTGAGAATTGGTGGAAAATAAAGTGAGTTTATTAATGGGTATTATAACTCCCTTATGAGGGAAAACAATCATTCTGAAATAATTAGAAACAACAACAACCAAAGCATAAACCCACATACGACCCAGTAGAAGGTTATAATCTAATGGTGCGTTGATAACTTTGACTTCTATCGACATCGTCTTACTGCCTAATTCTACTTGTAACAAATTCATCTATTCCACAAGGCTTGAAGCCTCTTCCATCAAAAGCCTTTAGAGTAGTTGGTGATTGATTTAATTGGGGAGAACCAATGGCCTTCTAGCAAGAAAGTGACATGATATAGGTTGAAGCTCCTTTGTTCATAATGGAGTGATGGATGGTTTTACTTTGAATGACAACCTAAATCTTGAAATCTATTTGGGTTGGAAGTCAAGGCATATAATTCTCATGGTTAAAAACTATAAGTTTGGAACTCGAGGGATCAATACATCTAGTAGTGGAAATTAAAGCCTTCTTTGGGGGGGACAATTTTACAACACCTAAAGAGTTGACATATCTAAAGGAGCTTGATCAAGATCCTCAACTATGTAATAATTCTGAACAGCTCTTGCACGAGGTTTGAATGTGAATTTATGGATAACGCCTTTGGGAGGCTTAATTGTCAATTCAGTAGGAAACACATTTAGAGTAGGATCCGATGGAGATGCGGTCAAACTAGTAGGTTGATTAGTATCCTGACCAGTCGCGGGATTTTCATTACCATAGTATTTATTCATGGTGGCCACCATGACATAATTTTTCTTCTTGTTGGAGGAAAACATCATAACCGAGTTAGAGGAAGCAGGATCCTGAGAAACCATATTAGCCTCCTGGTTTGGAAACGAATCTGTCAACATAGTGGGTGCATTGGAAGATTTAAGGAATTGGTTTACTTCCAGTCGATGTGGGCAGTCACAAGTGAAATGGTCCTCATTACAAATTAAGCATGGATAGCAAGGTTTCCAATTTTATTCAAAAGAATTATTATTTTTTTATCCTACGAAGGATTATCTTTCTTATTTTTACCTTTTCCTTTCTTCTTACTTCCCGATTGCTAAGATTTGCTTTTGGTGGATTGAACAACATTGATCTCGAAAGTAGAAGCCTTAAGAGTAGTGGAAGGAGGGTTTCGGGAAGCCATAGAAAGAGTCAAACCAGATGGTTTAATCGCCTAATGCTGGATAGCATAACCTATCACGCCATTAATGACATGTGATTCTTTACCATGAGGTTGAGGAACAATATTGGAAGGTCACAGAGAATTTGGTATTTTATCATAGAGCATTTCGGATTGGGTATAATAATATCAAGATATTGGGAAAGAGAAATTACCTGCTCTTTGGTCACAACCTCACCTTTAGCGACATATTCTGTTATGGATGGTAACAAAGACTTAATAAGCCATTCAGCTAATAATTGATCAGGAACAAAAGTTTTAAACAAATGACAATGACATCACCACTCATGAATGTGATTAGAAATGTGAGTGGAATCAGTTTGTTTGAAATTGGTTAAAAGTTCAATTCTAGTCTCATATCGAATGGGTAACTAAATTTTTTTTAAGAATGTGGTAGCTAAGGCGCTGAAATTATCAAACGAAGCTTGCGGTAATTCAATATACCATTTTTTTGTTGTACCAATAAGTGTGCGTTGGAAAATATGTAAATGGATAGAGTCATCATTAAGAGAGTTCGAAGAACACCACAAATGATAAGTCTTCTGTGGGATTTCCATTGAATTTAGGGATATCACTAGGAAATTTTGTGGCAATAATTGACCACTAAGGAGAATGGGAAATGGGGTCATTGGTAAGCTGGGTCAGATCTAGAAATTCAAGGGTTGCTACAAATGGAAATTTTCTATTAAAGTATGGTGGAGGATACCCTAGGTAAGATGGGATGACTTGAGCAACAAGTATCTGTGCTTTGGGATAGGGAGGATTTTGATAGCTAGGGTGCACATAACCTTTCTACCCGCGCTAGGATAAACATGTAAAGTTTGAAATGGTTGGGTTTAGATTTTTTGACCTTGGTAATGAATTTGAGGTATACCTTGATATGGTTGATATGGTTGCCCTTTGGAATTTTTCATCATTCCAACATATGGTTGGTTAGGTTGTGCCTGTGCCATACCATATACATTTTGACCCTCATGAATTTATGGAATAACCCGACCACGCAATGAAGGTTGTAAGATACTTTGAAGAGGATGGGTAAATGGGGATTGGGAAGTGCCAGATACCATAGAATAGGTCGATGCCAAAGATGCAACCAATAAAGGTTGGATTAACTTAACTTGAGCTTGAACATGTTGGGGTATAAGTTGATGAGTAGGAATCTAAGATGCATATGGAACAGGTTGAGATATTAGATATGGAGCCACAATCGAACCAAGTTGTATGGGCAACGTAGGTTGCCAAACATTGACAACCATTCATAAATGTGGAGGACTCGAATGAGGTTGAGCACTAAATTGTGATATTTTATGAGGAGATGGAAATATTATGACAATAGGTTTCCCCCTTACTGAAAGAGGAGGGGAATATGGAGGCATCTATCCCCCAAGAGGAGGGTTCCCCATATGAACAATATCGAGCTATTGTAGGCATCCATGCCCACTAACATAAGGACCAGGTTGTTGCTCAATCATAAGTGTAGATGGAGGATAAAGAAAAGATTGTGTAGCGCTCATTAGAGAAGTGCCAGATAGGATTCCAGAAAAGGATGACATGGGAGAAGTCCATGGACTAGATGCTACGCCAGAAAAGGTACCAAACAATGATTAGTAACCAAGTGGGATGATGAGCCACCATACAAATGTTCCTTTGGCGATGTTACAAACATGGATGAAGTTGCAACATGGGTTGTCTCAGTCATGGTAGTAGTTATAGGCTAAGAAACCATAGAAGATTTAGTCATGATTAACTCTCCCAAAGAGGATTGTCGAGGAAACTCAAGGGTGAGTTGAAAGGAAATGAACCAGACAAAGGAACTTGTGATGGAGTAGGAAGAGAAGGAAAAGGATGGGCTTGGTAAAGATGAGTCCCTCTCAAATGGATAGGAGAGGAGGGTTGAGGCTCTTCCTAAGGAATCTCTTCGATACTCATAAGACCAGGTGGAAGTGATTCACCATCGACTCTAAGATATATAGGTTGTGGTTGAGTCTGAGTTAGAGGAAGGAATAAGAAGATCCTAAAGTAACATATGTAGGTAGGTTGCCCTTTGGAATTTTTCATCATTCCAACATAAGGTTGGTTAGGTTGTACCTGTGCCATACCATATACATTTTGACCCTCATGAATTTATGGAATAACCCGACCACGCAATGAAGGTTGTAAGATACTTTGAAGAGGATGGGTAAATGGGGATTGGGAAGTGACAGATACCATAGAATAGGTAGATGCCAAAGATGCAACCAATAAAGGTTGGATTACCTTAACTTGAGCTTGAACATGTTGTGGTATAGGTTAATGAGTAAGAATCTAAGATGCAGATGGAACAGGTTGAGATATTAGATATGGAGCCACAATCAAACCAAGTTGTATGGGTAACGTAGGTTGCCAAACATTGATAACAATTCATGAATGTGGAGGAATTGAATGAGGTTGAGCACTAAATTGTGATATTTTATGAGGAGATGGAAATATTATGATGATAGGTTGCCCCCTTATTGAAAGAGGAGGGGAATATGGAGGCATCTATCCCCCAAGAGGAGGGTTCCCCATATGAACAATATCGGGCTATTGTAGGCATCCATGCCCACTAACATAAGGACCAGGTTGTTGCTCAATCATATGTGTAGATGGAGGAGAAAGAAAGATTGTGTAGTTCTCATTAGAGAAGTGCCAGATAGGATTCCAGAAAAGGATGACATGGGAGAAGTCCATGGACTGGATGCTACACCAGAAAAGGTACCAGACAATGATTAGTAACCAGGTGGGATGACGAGCCACCATACAAATGTTCCTTTGACGATGTTACAAACATGGATGAAGTTGCAACATGGGTTGTCTCAGTCATGTTAGTAGTTATAGGCTAAGAAACCATAGAATATTTAGTCATGATTAACTCTCCCAAAGAGGATTGTCGAGGGAAACTCAAGGGTGAGTTGAAAGGAAATGAACCAGACAAGGAACTTGTGATGGAGTAGGAAGAGAAGGAAAAGAATGGGCCTAGTAAAGATGAGTCCCTCTCAAATGGATAGGGGAGGAGGGTTGAGGCTCTTCCTGAGGAATCTCTTCGATACTCATAAGACCAGGTGGAAGTGATTCACCATCGACTCTAAGATATATAGGTTGTGGTTGAGTCTGAGTTAGAGGAAGGAATAAGAAGATCCTAACGTAACATATGTAGGTAGTTGAGGTGCCTCAGGTTGTATAACCTCGAGTTGTGTTGTCTCTAATTCAATATAGTCAGGTTCAATAACCTCAGGTAATGAAATCTCACGTGCTTTTGTTTCGACTGTATCGAAATCACCAATAAACGAAGAAGGAATCTTGAGTTTAGTACTCACAAGAAGGGATGATTTTGGTGGATTTATTTCAGGTGGAGGACCATAAGTAGTAGCTCCCAAAGTACTAGATTCATTAGTCTATGTATTTTTGTTCTTATGATGACATCCAAGAGTTTCTTCGGGTGGAAGAGGAGGCAATATTTGCATCCTATTCAAATGACAGGGTTGAGGTGTTCTTCCACGTTGGTTTAATAAATTTTAAAAATTAACTACAAAAAAAAATAAGGGTAATCTAGGAAAAAGGGTTTACCAAGAAATTGGGAATTGCAATATACCACCTTGGAGAACCAAGGATTTATGTACAAGCAAGGAATCTCCCAGAATGTTGTGTTCGATGTATTAAAGTATACAAAGCAACTGACTCAGTTACCTAAGGTGAGGATAGCAACCTAGTGTAGACTTCCAAAATATACTCGATAGTACGTGGAAGTGTAGTTCATGTTAGTGTTGTCTAATGTTCTAACCATATGGTGAGAGTGTTCCCATATACTTTTCATGCATGGAGCACCATTCTATATAACTGAAGGTACGTGGAGAATGTTTTGATACACTTACGTACTTGGAACGAGAAATCACCTCCAGAATGAAAAGCTGGCAAAAAATGATAGCTCCTATGTTTATAGACGTCGTAAAACGTCTCTAGCCTAGACCTCTAGATGTTTGCATTAATTTTTCAAATGATCCTTAAGATTGATTCAATCAATTTTAAAGTTTATCTTGAATTATGTTTCAATTTTCAAGGCTCACAATGAATTTCACCTGAATATCCTAAAGATGTGATCTAGCATGACAAAATGAATTTTTCTTTTCAATGAAAATCTATGTACGGGAGGGAATAGAACAAAGAGTAATGCAGCATACAAGATGAAACAAACAAAATTTGTCAAATCAATTCCCCTAATGCAACTATTCCAATTTCCAACTTCACATACAAAACCCTAAATGAAATGTAAAATGAAAAATAATGATATTTTTATTTTCAATCCATTTAATTTCCAAATGAAATTAAAACTAAGATGCCTGCTAAATCACTAATTAAATAAACTATACAAAATGATGACTGTAATATAGGGTCTTTCAAGCAATCAATGATCAAGCAAAGTTTGCTAGTGACCTAATTGACAAGAAAAAAGTAAAATCCAAATAAATTCTTATCAAAGGCTACTAAAACCAAAAGAAAATAAAGTGAAGGCTTTCCAAAGACCAAGACACACTCAAAGACAGAAGGAAAACTCACTGGAACAAAGCAGATCAGAGAGAAAGGCACAAGATGCAATTTTTTGCATCTTACAGGGATCAGTGTAGGTGCAGAAAGGGCGCTAGTGCTTTGCACAGCGGGTGTAAAGAAGGAGAAGGTGTGCTAGGGCGCTCTGTCTCCATACTAAGGGGAGAACTGATGCAAATCTGGCCAAATTACGATGCAAAAAATCAAAACAAGCTTAGAGACAGGTTTTCCTAGGGCCAATCAAGGTTTGGGTGAGGCAATAAAGGTTTGTTCAAGAGGTGAAACAAGTACTAAGGTCAAGAAAACCACTTAGGGAAAGAAACGTTCCCTAGTGGAGTCGCCAATTTGTTATGAGAAATTTACGATTGCGGACAAAAGTATCTTCTCTAAACCTAGTGGACTGGTATAGAACAACATAAAGAAAAGAATATAGATTTTCCCTTAGATGAATTAAATAATGGGAAAGAGGCTTACTTGGAATCTATCGCAAGCTTTACTTTCCTCTTGGCTTGTAAGCTCCAAATGTTATAATTAGAATTTTCCCATACAACTAAAACAAGCCAAGGATCCACAACATCTACGTAACATAATTCAATTACTATATTCAATGAATGAACGAGGAATTGAAATACATGAATGTAAATGTAACACAACACATGGTAAAACATGATACTCTTTGTATTAATAGAAATAAGAGAGAGTTTACAACCAATAATAGTAGTTGATCTTGTAGAGACCTTCCCAAGTTGACTTATCCTTCCTTGTCACAAAGCACACTTCAATGTCACCCTAATGCATGAAGATGATGACTCTCTTGGATTCAAGGCAGTAGCATGAGGGCATGATCATTCTCCAAAATCCAACCTTGATATTGTGGATGGAAGTAAATTTATAGGAGAAGAATGGTAGTTTAGGATTTACCATAATGAGCTTGAGATCCACTTATGATGGGAGGATGACCTCAAGGGATAAGAGGTGAAGTCTCCAAGGTAGGATTAGATAGGACTCGAGCTTCTTATACAAGGTAACTAGTTAAAACAACCCTTGGGATCTTCTAGAAGAGGAAGCTTCAGAAATATTTTTAATTTTCCTGAATTTCTAGAATCAGCGCACACCTAGTAAGGAGCAACTAGTGCCGACCAGTGCCAGTGCAGAAGGGAGAAACCAAGATTGAACGCAAGTCTCCAAAGGTAAAAGGTACGTTGGGGCTTAAAACACCGATTTTGAGAAGTTAATCCCAGAAAATCATATTATATGGAAAGGTCATGCTTAGGGATTTGTGTAGGGATGATGACAACATGTTCACAGATATGGATTGATCTGGTTTGCAGGCCTATTAACTAGATACGACAAAATGGCCTATAATACACACATTTCCTTTTAACTTGGGATTTAGTATATTTTTTCTATTTTTAGTTAGATTAGCATAAGGGTGCAATTGTATTTTCATCTCCCCAAAGAACTCATGATACCCTCCATTTCCTCAAATAAGTATGGAAGCAGGTATTCATATTCTTTTACGAGATCCACTATTGGATAATGGTCTCTTAGACCTGGTAATCAACAATAATCACCATTTTCACATGCTCTTATTTACCAGTATTATGTTTCTTTTTTTTCAAGGGTTGAGCATACAATAGTGCAACACTGGTAGAGACATTTTCTTAAATAACATGATCTCTTAGTATAGGTGGCTTACGCAATGCATTATATTAGATATCATTTTTGGGATTCAACTGCGTTAAGTAAGTCGTTCACGTATGACCATTTCCATGAGAGTTAGTTGTAAGTGACTAATTTCTCATGATCTGAATAGTTCACTTAGAACTCATTGCATCGGGTGATGCTCACAGGGGTGAAGAAGTGGGATTGAAAATGGTGAAATAAATCACATAGTGTTAATCATCACTTCCGGGGCTTGCACCCAGTAACCAGGACTTCTCGGGAAACCACCCATCCCAGATCGCCTCTGGCTCAAGCGCGCTTAACTGTGGAGTTTTCCCCACAATCAAGCCCACTTAGCTTGCTACCCCATTTGCAAAACCATAGCAAGTATTTTGCCTCATGAACCATTCAAGTAGAGATCCCTTCACTCTTTTTGCATTTAAGTATAGGGGGTTTACGCAGTGCATTATATTAGATATCTAATATTATCTCTTAGTGTCTCCTTAATTCAATATTCTTGGAACTCATCCCTGATCCCTTTTTCTTCCTCGATTTTCCAACAATGAATTGGTTGTTGTAATTTGACCCTTTGCTTATGCTGTGCACATACTATATTTTGTGTTGTAACAACATGTTGATGGGAAAAAAAAGAACTCATTCACATGTTGTAAAATGACCATTAATGTCATGTTGTTAAAGGTGAAACTAAACATGGCATAGAAATGTAGATTGACTTCATCCCAATCTTTCATTTTCATGTACGTCTCCTCTTGAATGTACACAATTTTGGGGACCAGATCTTCGATATTGGAAAATCGATGCACCATTAGGGTTGCAATATTTTCCTTTTTGTCCACCATTTTATAGAGGATCATATATTTTTATGTAGGTTTTCCACCCATTTATATTTATTGGACAACTTGAAATTTGTAGTTGGATAGAAATTGGCATGGATACATTAAACTAGTTGAACCCAATTACTAAATTTATCTTGATGTGTCATCCACCATTGCACAAGAGTTCCTTTAATTTTTACATCCATGGTTTGTAGCCTATGATTTTCCATCATGATTCCCTCCATCTTAATGAGGAATGCATCTTGTAGCCATCTACCATAAAATCTGAGGATGTTGTGCAACTCTACTCCTATCCAACATATGGATTAAGTCATCATTACACATGATCTTCTAGCTACTTCATATAATTTTTTCTACTAATAGTTTAGCCCATATTTTGAGTTGGTATCATAGGAATAAGTGCTCCTGCAACTTAATTCTCCATCTAATGTTGGATTGACATAGTCTTCACTGTGATCTAGAATCTTGTAAATATTCTTTATTATAAATATTTGTACATCATCCTAGACTAGATTTGTGCACTTCTCTCATTTAACTAAGTCTAGTGGTGGAATGAAATGTAGTGTTTCTAACTCAAAGGACATTTTTCTCTTCTTATGGCTCAAAAGTATGTTATTTTAAAGGCCTAGTCTATTCCAAATAGCGTTGGATATGGATTTGAATCATCCAAGATTTCAATAACTTCAAAATATACTATGGTTTTCACCCCTTCCACATTGACAACTACATTCCCTACCAAAATCAATGATGGAACTACTCACAAATGAGAAAATAGATTACCTAGTAGGTTTTAATGTGATGCAATTATGGTCGAAGTGAAGTTGGCAGCATCATTGACAACTCATTAATGAGAAAAGAGATTGGAATGGGAATTCCCATTCTCATTATCCCCTTTCATAGTTTGAGGAGGAAAATGTGAAGGAAAAGGCATCGAGGATCCAAGGTGATGCTCTCTCTTGGTTGTGCAAAGGGCACATGTGAAATCCTACATATACGCACAACATCTGTAAATTTAGGGTTTGTTCAATGGAGTTGGTTCGAGGGTTCAACTTGTTGAATGAGAAGGAAGTTGTTCAACAACTCACTTGTTAAAGCTTCCTGTGGATCTAGATTCCTTCTACCCTTCTGAATTTTGAGGCTTTATGACCTTGAACCATCACCTTGTGTCTTTGGGTGTTAACTACCTTGACTATGGTTAAGGCCACTAAAATCCTTGTTTGAGCTTGTGCTGCTAGTGTATAGTTTTGTGATTGGGTTAAGCCACCAGGTGCTTACATTTAGACTGAGGAACCACTTAGTGTTTTCTAAGTGCTTGCTAAATGGCTGACGAACCACCTACATTGACTGGGTTAAACCATTAGGTCTATCAGTTAGGCTAAGGAACCACTTAGTTCTTACTAACTGGCTAACAAACCACCTTCATTTCCCTAGGTTAAATAATTGGGGTGCTTGTAGTTAGACTAATGAACCACTTAGTGCATGCTAATTTCTTCCTAACTTGATGGCAAACCACCTTCATATTGGAATTCAATCCTCAGAAAACGAACAAGGAATTGAACAACACACCACCCCTCTGTAATTTAGGTGAAGCCTTGTATTTTGAAGCTCAAAGTGTAAGGGAATACTTGGGTGATTCCTACCAGAGAGTAGTTGATGAACCACTTGGACAATAGCCTTTGTTTACTAAGTGTTTAAGTGATACTTATGGCATATGGGCTACTACAGAACACAAACTTTGTTTGTTCTACCCTCTCTTTATCTACTCTTAGCTACTATGCTCAACTAGGGAGAAAAATGCATTAGGATAGAATCAAACTCCTTTTTTTCCTAGTGGCTTGATTATAACTTAGCCCGATAGCCAACTAGAGGTTAAAATTGACCCATTCAACCCTCAATACAAGTTACAAATCGTCTCTTATAGAGTCTTCTTCATCATGTTCACATCACTATCCCCTTTTCCTGACATGACATCCTCTCGAATTATTATGGACAAAATAATAAGGTAAACTTCTTAGTGGCATAAATGTTGCATACATAATTTGTTTGAGGTCTTTCCTTTTCCATCATAAAGGTACCTAAGTGTAGAATAGCACTAAGGGATCTAGTGCACTCAAGAAATTTTGGACATAAAAAATAATTCATTGAATGCCTCAAACTACCTTTGGAATGTTTTAAACCCCAATTCACCAAACTAGGATCCACTGGTAAAAATGGTCCTATGAGCGTATTCTTCCCATTTTTCTACTCTAAAAGCATCAAGATGGATGAAAAATAATATAATGATCCAATCGAAATCAATTGTTTCATGCCCTCAACCTCCTTATCTTCTTATGATATGTTTATTTATCATATTAATCTTTTATTTTCCATGCAATCTAATTAATTTCTTTCACTTGTGCATTTGAAATATAGAGATGTGTTTATTAATTGTTCCAAATATTGTTATGGATGCTTGTAAATTGTATATATTTATTTTGGAGGTGATTTTCAAATTCTAGCTATATTAAAAATTGATATGGTTTCAATTTTTCATTGACTTAATTATTAGCTCTAATAAAATTTGTTATTCTTATATCATTCTAAAAATTTTATTCTTATATCATTCTAAGAAGGTACATATTAATTTATTGCATCCCTTGTTACAAGAAAAACCTCATAGTATAACTAATTTACAATGTTTCCCAACTTACAATGGGTTTTTCGGCATGATTTTGAATAAATCCAGCAGAAATCCTGGTTACAAATGTCAAACTATGGAATTTGGGGCCCCTAGGGGTTTTTGGTGGTGGAAAATCCATTTCTAGCTTCAAAATCATGATTGAAGCACTATAAACTTCAAATTTTGTAGCCAAAAAACAATCGAGTTTTTGGTGGTGGAAAATCCATTTCTAGCTTCAAAATCATGATTGAAGCACTATAAACTTCAAATTTTGCAGCCAAAAAACAATCGAATTCCATTGAAAATTTATTTTCTAAACAAAATTGCCACCTCGATCAACTACTCCTAAGGCAAAATATTATAATATTTTTAATTATATTATTCCAAATAGCACTAATTATTTTAAGTTGTAAATATTTAAATTTACATCTTAGTTGAAAATACATAATTGGATGGACTTATGTCATATTATATATATATATAATATATATATATATATATAGCATTCTTCTAAAAAACCCTTCATTTTTTTGCCAAAATACACTAGATATTTTTAAACGTTAAAAATAAGTTTTAAGATGCTTTATTTTAAAATTCAAGTACTGGGAGATTTTTTAAAGTGTTGAACCCATTTACGCATTCAAAAAGACATTTTAAATAATAAGAAATCACAATCTTACCTAAAATTGCATCGTTGAATTTTTTTACATTTAATTATTTCTTCTCAAGTATTTAAATATTTTACTATGATGAAAACATTTTTTTTTCTTTACTTTCTCTTTATATGCATATCTATATATACACATGTATGAAGTTGATATTGAAATAAATTAGTCAACATGCATATTTAAATCACGTATTTAAGTTATATATTAGAATATTTTTAAAAGGTATAAAAAATATTCAGGTACAAGTTTTTTTATACTTTTAATTACTTTATTTCTCTATAAAGTTTATATGAGATTATGTTATTTGATATTTTATTTATGGTTAAGAATTAGAGTGAAATATTTTTACCACTTCTCCTTAGTATGGGTAGTGAGATTAAGATTATTCATGGTTTATAACACTTTTAATTAAAACTAACCAAACATGTATGATCATTTTTATTATTATTATTTTCGATACTTTTTTCTAATTTAAAGATTTTTTTTTTTTTAATTTTAAAAGGAACATTTGTCAACTCAAGGTTGAGCATAGAAGGAATTCCACATCTCCCCCATACATGGTCGTAGAATGAACCTCTTGGATCAATAATGCATAGTCTAACTAATGGATGAAATGGCATTTTTCCAAGGCATTTTTTATGGTCAATTTTGCCCAAATTCTAATAGAAATTTTTAAGAATGATAAGTTTAAGTTGTTCAATCTACAATATTCAATTCAATCTATTTATGCATTGAATGCATTTTAAATAACAAAAAATCACACTCTTACTCTAAATTGTATTATTGAGCCGAGAGGCTCATTCTACAACCCAATATGATGTGTAACCCTCTCGAGAGTCTCATTCTACAACCCAATATGATGTGCTCATTCTGCAGCGTAATATGATATGTAACTCTGTAATATGATATGTAACTCTGTCCATCCGTCATCAAAATTGAAATTTTGAACCCAAAATTTAAAAAATTAAAACATAAACAAATTTAAAAATAAACTTATAAAATATTAAATAATATAAGTTTAAAAAATGATGTGAAAGCATTGGATCCTTTCAGTTCATATAAATCCCTATTTTAAAATAGATTCTATGTTTCTGTTTCTAATCTAACTTAAATAAACGTATCTACAACCTATTAATTAGACTATGCCACTATTATAATAATATCAACTAACTATTCATTAAAAAAATAATACATAAACAATATACTTTATATAAATATTAATAAATTGATTATCAGTAAATATATACACATATATTGATTAAATCAACATTTTGTTAGTGCATTATAAACATCTCAAAAGACACCTTCTGGTATGCGTTGTCTGCCCCTTTAATGCATTAAATCATGATAAACTATTTTCAAATGTTATAATGAACATTATGAAAATTAGAAGAATAATTTTAATTCCAAGG
>APFE030417723.1:4875-68154 GCA_000404065.3 Pinus taeda
GAGCTTTCCCCCAAGATAAGTGGATGGTCAGTCGAACAGACATGCCAGAGAAAGGATGGCGACCTCAACAATGCTAACAACCAAGTTTGGAGGGATCTGGAAGGTTGGTTGTTAGAACAATTTCACCCAAACAGGATCAGCGCGGGTGAGACACTTATCTGGCGCGCTGACATCGCAGATCAACTATAGAGGAGGTCCGGTCAGTGCTCAACAGGACAAACGGAGGGTGCGCTGTTCGTAAAATGGGACCATCGCGGAAAAGACGTGTGCTTCCGCGCTGGCAGCGCATCAGATACACTGGCCTCTGCCTGTCAGCGCGGTTATTTGATTAACATACGCGATGATTCATTTAACTTAGGCAAAGAGGGTTTTTTAGCAATTTTGAGGAGCATGAGCATAGGTGAATGTGGTTTCACAACACAGTAGGGAGACTGGCATGATGGCAATGACATTTTACTGTGTAACAAGAACTATTGTAGGGGAAGCACGGGAAATGCTACATGTCCAAGGCCCAACACTTCACTTGTGGGCTGAAGCATGCAACACAACGGTCTATTTGTAGAATAGAAGCCCACATTGCATACTTGGGATGAAGACACCAGAGGAAGCTTTCTCCCGTAAGAGACCAGATGTGGGTCACTTCAGGATATTCGACTTATCGATATATTTCCATGTGACAATGGATGCACGAAAGAAGCTTGAGCCGACAGCAAAGTTGGGGATATTTGTGGGGTACACTGATACACCTCACAACTATCGGATGTACTTGCCTACTAGTTGGAGGACAGCGATTTGTAGAGATCTCAAGTTTGATGAGCAGAAGGCCATGCGAGTTTCCCTTGAGAGGGAGCTCCAACTACAGGCTGCGGAGGAATTGTTGGTTCTTAAGGAGGAGGAGCCTCAAACTGATGTGGAATAGTTGCATGTAGAGGTTCTAGGAGTGCAGACATTCACTCAAGCAGAGACTTCTAGAGATGGACAGAAGCGCACAAGAGAAGCTGACAGATTGTTGGAGGATACGAGAGAGAATGTGGGAGCACCATCTTCTTAGCGTAGATAGAGGAGGTCACCTGAGAGGTACATTGGATACATGGCCCTTGCTGGGGAATGTGTTGAGACCGAGCCATATTCCTTTGAGGAAGCAGTGCAGCAGCTGATTTGGGTTGATGCTATGGTGGAGGAGTATGAATCCATAGTTCGTAACAGTGTTTGGGACATGGTTCTGAGACCGGAGAAAAAGCCAGTTGTGAATTCTCGTTGGCTTTACAAGGTAAAGAAAGCTGCTTATGGTAGTGTGGATAAGCATAAGGCAAGATTTGTTTCCCATGTGTTTTCATAGGTCTAGGGGAATGACTATGATGAGACATTTGCTCCCGTCGCAAGGTACTCATATATCAGATCTATGTTGACATTGTTAGCACAAATGGGTTGGAAGATCCATCAGATGGATGTGAAGATTGCATTCCTCAATGGCCAGCTTGAGGAAGAGGTGTACATAGAGCAACCAGAAAGTTTTGAGACCTTCGATCGTGAGTCGCATGTGTGCCGACTCAAGAGAGCATTGTACGGGGTGAAGCAAGCACCTCATGCTTGATACACCAGGATAGACAACTACTTCACCAGGTTGGGCTTCACAAAGAGTGAAGAAGATGTGAACCTGTACCACATCGTGGTGAAAGGTAAGTTGTTGATCATCGTACTTTATGTTTATGATCTCATATTCATTGGTGATGATCAGTTGATCATGTCTTGCAAGGAGGACCTTGCAAAAGAATTCAAGATGAAAGACATGGGTCTCATGCATTACTTCCTTGGCATGGAAGTGTGGTAGAAGGATGGGGAGTTGTTTGTGTCTTAGGGTAATTATGCCAAAGAGATACTCAGGAGATTCCACATGGAGAAGTGCGAGCCCATGCAGACTCCTCTAGCAGGTAACTGAAGGAAGGAGGTTGCTACTTCAAGAGAAGTGGTAGAGGCTACTGTGTACATGCAAGTTGTGGGTTCACTGATGTACTTAATGAACACATGATCATATTTGTGCTATGCAGTGAACCAGCTGAGTCAAGCGATGGTTCAACCTACCAAGATGTTTTCGAAGGTGGAAAAGCATGTATTGAGATGCATCAGAGGCACATATCAATATGGATTATGGTAGAGACAGACAAAGGGAGTGAAGCTACATGACTTCATTGATGCAGATTGGGAAGGGAGTCCATCAGATCGGAAGAGCACATCAGGAGGGATTTTCAACCTTGGGTCAGTGGCAGTTACTTGGTACAGCAGGAAACAGAGGTCGGTTGCACTCAGCTCGGTAGAGGTAGAATACCTGGTTGCAAGTTAGGCAACATGTGAGGCCATTTGGATGTGGAAAATCCTAGTTGGTTTGTTTGATCAGAAGATGGATCCAACTATGATCTATTGTGATAATCAGAGTTGTATCAAACTCTATGAGAATCTAGTATTTCATGATAGGTCCAAGCACATCGACATCCAGTATCATCATCTCAGAGACTGTGTAGTGAGGAGGATAGTGTTGCTGTAGTATATTTTGACAGAGGAGCAATATGCTGACACTTTGACAAAGGCATTGTCAAAGTGTAAATTCAAGTTCCATAGAGACAGGATTGGGGTGGAAGATAATCCCTTTATTGTTGAGAGGGAGTGTTGAAATATGGTGACAATAATATTCCAATTTAATTTGTCCTTGAATTAAATTGTAAATTAAAATCAAATTTAGTCTTAACAGCTACTTGGAAATAATTAATTAGTTGGATAAATTCAAGTTAGAAGTCTTTATGAAGTCATGCAAGAGTTATCCCTTAAATTAAGGAGATAAGATTGAGTTATATTTGAGTTGTAATTATTTAACTTAGTTTACTGAGTTAAGTCCAATTAAATTAGTTCCAAATTGTTTGAGGAACTAATAGTGAGTTAATAGTTAGTTGATGCATTAATGCACTCAACTAGTGCTACTCCAATTAACTGAAGATTCCCTCATCAGAAACTCATGCATGTCTATTCTGAGAAAGACCTAGTTGAGATTAATGTTCAAGGACAATGTACTATCAGTTTCATGTGTTTCTCATGGAGAAAAATCATGCATTCAGTCAAGGATTCATCCTTGAGGATTGCATAGTTTTGAAGGATTAGTTTTCCACTTGGTAATAGGCTAATCATCCACAAGGAACAATGCAAGGAAATAGGAGCTTGGAGGGCAGAGAGGAAGGCTAGAGAGAAGACAAGATTGCCTGTGAGCATCTGTGAGGGTTATAATGAGAGCTAAGGTTTTGTATAGTTCCTATGTATTTCCACCATGTATGATAATACAATAGTGTGGGGCTTTTGGCTGAGGCTTTCCCCAGAGTATTTTAATGTGTATTGTGTCATTGATTCTTCTTCTTCTGGTTATATTGTTCAAATCGATCTTTAAGCTTCCACAAATTGATAGTAGAAGTAGGTTATAATATTCTTCTTTGATTTATATTTCATTATCGAGTTAACCTATAACATATTTTCTACATACAGGGAGTAGGCAGTAAAAGAATTACCTGAATTTTTGCTGGGTCTACCTGTATCCTTGCTGCATAAATATAATGTCAAATTGTTGGGTATAACTTTTCTTTTATGTTTTGAATAAACACTATTTGAGTGGATTTGTGCCTAACATGAAAAGAAAAATAGTAATATCAACACTATTATGATTTATGAAGCCTCTTGATGGTTATCTTTATCCAAAAGCTAATATGGTGCATCTCTATAATGACTGGCTAGACATGTTTTTTTTGGACACATCATAAAATGATTCATTATTTCAAACCATGCTGGCTTATTTATAACACTTTCAAATGGAAAGATCCCTTCGAAATGATGAGATTAGGGTAAGAGTATAACCTTTCTTTGGCATATTTTTACTTCTTACACCATCCCTGACTCTTAAGGAACAAATGAGCCTCCCTCTTTTTATAAAAACATCAAAAGACGAGAAAAATAAAACTAAAGAAATATGCAATAGCAATAAATACTGTCTTAAAGAGGATAGGGGGTCTCATCATGAGCCAACCTACCATAATCATAAAGATGTAACAAGTGACATTCCATTTTTGGCTACCAAACCAAGGTAGTGACCTTCTTGGTGATTACAAACTGTCAGAAAGACAGAGGGTCTCATTACGAGCCAGCCTGATCATTTTGTTATATCTTGGTGAATGGCACTATGATCATCCGGTCACCATGCTAGCATAGTGGTCTCTTTATGGCAGAAAAAGAAGAATAAACTACATATTAAAAGGAGGACTCTGGCTCATTTGTGGGGTTAAAAAGAAACCCTGTCGAGGCCATGAACGCCTGCTGGCAGCAGTGGCTCTGCTTATGGTATTGAAGTATTATCTTACACTGCCAAATGCTCTCTATTCTATTGCCACCTATGGATTCATTTCTAAGATGGTTTCCCATTTGAGCAACACTCTTACAAGCCAATATGCATGGTAACTTATGTCACATATTCATTATATTATATATTCATCCAATCAATTCATGATAGTCATTACTTCTTATTGCCAATTATGCGTCCATTACTAATACCACTTGCGGTGAACATATTTTCACATAATAATGTAGATATCTATTTTTATCTTTTCTTCGGCAATTTTTACCTCTAATACGTGTCTTGCTTTAATTTATTTGTCATAAATTGCGCCGCTTTTTGGATTGGATGTATGCATTTATGAGTCCTCAATTCATGCGCTTGATTTTCACATGCTTGGCGGACATGGACATCCTTTTTCCCATTGGAGGGGGGATGGTCTACATGTGAACAATGTGTGAAATAGTTATGGATAATTGAATGCTAATTATTAAATTGATTTTTGGGGTAGAGTTTGCATGATGATTGGATATGCGTAATCGTTAGCAAGGTATTTCTGATTGGAGAAATGATGGTGACTATTATGGATGACATGCAAGTTAATTATGGGCCTCTGTAAAAAATGGTTGATGAGACAAATGACTTGACTCTATATGTTGTTAATTCCTAAATCAACGTCATTTTTCCTGTTAACTTCTTTAACGATCTTTGCTACTGTTCTAATTTGCGAAAGAGCAAGAGAAGTCCACACAGGAGAACCAGTCACAGGAACATAGCAGCCATGGGAGGTAGAGATATCTGAAATGAGTCCTCAGTACTCAAGGTATTGGATCAGGCTCATGCAATTCTCGAGCGTGCAGGATGGCTGCAATATTTGAATAAATTACAAGGATTTCACGAAGAAATGACACTCGAATTTGCAGAATGGAAGCACCACAGTTAGAGGCAAGGATATAACATTCTCTAAAGTGGTCATAGCCAAATCCACTCGACTTCCAACTGAGGGAACCAAACGGACAGAAAAGCATGTCCTTCTGCACAATGCGGTTGTAGTGTTCTAGGACCCGAATGAACAATGAGAACGAACAGGGAAAGGGATTCACCCTTCAACATTAAGATAGCCTTGGTAGGAGTTGGCAGTCATTGTGCAATGATACATCACATGTGATGGTCACTAGGATGTGATAAAGCCTCGTCAACTTAAATTGTTAGCCATATTAAAACAAATAATTTCAGTTAATTTTTCGTTTTATTTGAATTTTCTTTTGCATGATTTCGCTCGATGAGTTAGGAAAGCTAAGGACCCACGCACTGTCATCATTCATCATGGACTGATTAAATTTTTCATCATACATGGACTGGACCAACAACAATTAACCTGGGACAATATTGTAAATCCTACCCTAGCCCCTTTATAGGGGATGTACAACTCCACACATTTCTCTCTTTTGCTACTAATCAACTCAAGTGGGCCAAGGCTCACAATACTCTTAGAAAACGTGAAGAAGGAATCGACCTATGGGTGAGAGGGGAACTTACCAAACCCCTGCATCTCTCGGTCAGACACAAGAAATTCATGAAGCGAGATGGTGTTGTGGGCCAATTGGGGCCATTTCACATGGATATTATACAAGATGGAAAGGAATACTTCCAAGAGATTAAGGAGGAATCCTTGTCTACAATGAGACAAAGGTGGGAAGTCTCTAGTATTACTGTTAGAAATTGAGAACCATTTGGATACCAAAACTTTAAAGTTACCTCCTCTCGTTTCCATAAGTACAGTAATACGGTCTTAACCATGGGGCCTGAATGGATAGGATGTCAGTATATAACTCCAATCATATGGTATCCTCCAGAGAAGTATCAATGTGATTAAACCTTGAAGGATCAAGACTTTAACTAGGCTTTTTCTATACAAAAGAATAAAAATGGCTTCATAAATTATAAGGAGGAGGTATATCTTGCATATTCCCTAACTCAACTACACCTCAACTATTTAATTACATGAGGTCATGCAACAAGGTATGCTGGGGAGTATGTTGGGTCAAGAGAAAGGTATGTTTTCTCCTTGGAAATCGCTTTATTTAGCACTCATCCTCACATGATTATCTCTGTTTATGGATAAAAGTAGAGGAAATAATTGTTGATATCAAGTAAAAGTAATCAGTAACAAATTAGACAAATCTAAGCAGGAAAAACTGATTTTTACTATCTTTATGCGCAGAAGTCACAAATTTAGCGATGTTACCCAATCAACAGAACAACAACATCTCACAATGGAAAGCGACAACATTAGAGATAAGGCAGGACATCGAAAGACCAGACAAACCAATGGCTATTTTATGACAGAATTAGATCAAATATAGTGAAATCCTCAGGATCCCCTAATCCCGAGGATTCACTTTTATATATTTACTTTCTAAATGTAATATATAAGGCCGAAAGGAAAAATTTCATAGAGCTCATAATTACACAATTTGTAACTATTATTTTTGGCATATAATACTGTTATTTTGGATGATGTAACTTGGTTACTTATAGTAATGAAAAAAGGCTATGTTTACTTCATCTTTATATTCTGAGTATCTCTTAGTGGAGACTTCTGGCAACTTTGGGCCCAATCAAGAGAAGATCTACTGCTCACTTGTGTCATAATCTTTTCTATTTCATTTTTGATTTCTTGTTAATGTTAAGTTAATATTACTTTTGATTAATGTAAGGATTGACGATTCGGTTTGTGTTTGCTATTCATTTGAGATTTAGATTGATCTGTGTGTTATATGCGAGTAATACTTTCAATTGAATCGATTATGATAGTTCTAGCTCAAATCATCATTCCTTTCAAGTAATGTTATCTCAGAGATAGAATTAATCGCCTTATGCTTTTACAGTCATTTGCTATTTAGATAACGTTTGATATTCTTGTATTGTTTGTTGTTCAATTCAGAATTACTATTTGATTCAAAATTATTGTTCAATTCAGCTTGGTTGTTCAATTCAAAATTGCTTTTCAATTTAGAATTGTTTTTCAATTTGGAATTGCTGCTTAATTATGGTTTGTTGCTTAATTAGGATTTGTTGTTTATTTAAGATTTGTTTTTCAATTACTGTTGTTGTTAATTATTACAGTTCTCTTTCATGAGGGAGGAAGTTAGCTTCAATTTTAGTCAAAACTGCCAAGTGTGATTCTTTACAAGTTGTATTCAGATTTATTTGCTTCCATGATAGGTTAGGTAGAATTGCAGGGTGCGTTATGAATTTATTTTAGAATTACTTCTTTCAGAATTGATCGGATTGAGTTTAAAGAAGATAGTCATTAGTAGTTGCCCTGATTTATTATTAGTTAACCTCTAAAGTCACTGCATATATAGTGTTGACACTCTTGAAATAAAGAAACTTGCCTCGGGTTGACAATTAATGTAGGAATTAAGATTGTTTGTAAAAAGACATCTTAGTGCACCAACACTTGACTTCCTAAGAAATTTTGAAGAATACGATCTTGCTGTTATTCCCAGAAATTAGAATGCCTTGGCTAATGGTTTAGCTTTTTCGGCTAGGACATGTAAAATGCGTCATCTAAACAAACAATATACAATGGAGGTTAAACACCGTCCAACTGTACATGACAATATGAGACATTGGTAGGTATTTAGAAGTGACAAAGAAATTGAAATATTTCTGCAATCCAAGGATGAGTATGAAGATTATAGTATAGATTTAGAGTGTGAAGTAGAAAATTAGATTGTTGAATATGTTAGTGTAGATAAATAGCTTAATGACGTGGATGTAAATATTTCAGTCAATAAAGATATACATAAATTATAATTGCATGAAATAGATCAAGAAAAAGAAGAATTTGGAGTACTTCAACTTAAGGATAATGTACTTCCTAGGGATTTAGTTCTGTTAGAAGAACTTTTTGATTTCAATGATGTAGCAAAAAAGCCAAAAATGGAACCTGTAGGAGTAAACACAGAAGAATGCAATATAGGTAATGAGCAGAATCCCAAAATGATAAAACTCTAAAAATCACTTCATATTGTCACAAAACAATGATACATAGCCCTTTTCAAAGGATTCATAGATGTCTTTGCTTGGAGTTATGAGGGCATAAAAGCATATGACACTAGCATCATACAACGTAAAATTCAAATCAAGGAAGATCAAAAACCATTCAAACAAAAACTTCGTAGGATAATCACATCCTAATGCCTTTGATTGAGAAAGAAGTAAAAAGGATGTATGATGCTAAAATTATACTTCCTCTTAGATACGCTAAATGGGTGTCTAACATTGTGCCTACTAGAAAGAAAACTAGAGAAATCAGATTGTGTATTGATTTCAAAAATCTAAATAAGGTATCCCTTAAAGATAACTACCCCTTACCAAAAATGGATCATATATTGCAAAGGGTAGTAGGTTCTAGTAGAATTTCCTTATTAGATGGTTTCTCAGGTTATAACCAAGTCTTAGTGCATCTTGATGATCAGGATAAAATTGCCTTCACTACACCATGGGGCTCTTTCATGTATGTGAAAATGCCCTTTGGGTTAATGAATGCTAGAGCCACTTTCCAAAGAGAAATGTATATTGCCTTTGCTGACGAAATTGACCATTTTATTGTGATTTATCTAGATGACATTACTGTATATTCTAAAACTAATGAGGAACATTTAGCACATCTGAGAAGAGTGTTTGAAAAATGTAGGAGGTTTGGCATCTCACTCAATCCTAAGAAGACATTGTTTGGCCTTGAGGAAGGAAAACTTCTTGGTCACATTATTTCCAATGATGGAATTAGGATTGATCCCTACAGAATTGAAGCAATATTAAAAATGAGTCATCTAAGAAAGATCAAAGAGCTTCAGTTTTTTATTGGCAAAATCAATTTCCTAAGGAGATTCATTGCTAATGTGGCAGAAATTCTTAGAAATATAACAAACATGCTTAAAAAGGATTCTGAAATCAAATGGAGTATTGAGGCTAAACAATCCTTTCACTTAGTTAAACAAGCATTGACCAAGGCACCAGTGTTGATCACCCCATATTTTACCAAATATTTCATAATCTTCTCTTTTGCTTCCAAACACACTGTTGTAGCAATTTTACTATAGAAAAATAGTGAAGGCTTTGAACAGCGTATTGCATTCTTTAGTAAAGATTTAAGAGATGCATCTTTGAAATACAAAATTATGGAAAATAAGGCCTTTGCATTGGTTAAAGCAATAAAATATTTTAGAGTATATATTTTGCATTCCCATATTATTGCTTATGCACCTAATGCAGTGGTTAAGGACATTTTGAGACAAAATGGACCTGATGGAAAGCAAGGCAAATGGATTGATGTCATTCTAGAATATGACTTAGAAATCAAGCCACCAAGTTAATCAAAAGTCAGGGACTAGCCAAATTGATGGCTAAGACAAATTTCCATGCTTTGGACATTAACTTTATTGATTCATTAGATAATCAAGAGGAACAAGCGACTCCACAAATTGATGAGGCACTTCTGAACTCACCCTAGTATGTAGAGTTTCTTTATGTTTTATTTAATTCAAATTCTCCTCCTGGTTTAACAAAAACAAGGGCAAGATTTATGAAGTTAAAATCAATTAAATTTTGCATTATAGACAAAGTCTTGTATTCAAAATATGTTGGGTTTATTTTACTTAAATGCTTGTTGAAGGATGATGCTAATAAATTTATGCAGGAATTCCATGAAGGAGATTGTGGTGGACATCTTTATTGGAAAACCACTACCAATAAAATCCTTAGAGCTAGTTTCTACTGGCCTACTATTTTCCCTGACATTCACAAACAAGTCACCTCATGTCATAAATGCCATATTTTTTAGGGAAAGAGAAAATTGTTGCCCCTACCATTAAAGCCTATCTCTCTTGAAAGCCCCTTTCAGTAATGGGGATTGGATTTCATTGGTGAAATTCATCCCTCTTCCTCTACCCAACATAAATGGATTCTTGCAGCCACTGACTACTTTACCAAGTGGATAGAAGCCACCCCTTCCAGAGTTACCATTATTGCTATCATTATTAAATTCCTTGAGACTAATATCCTCTCCAGATTTGGCTCTCCTAGAAAACTCATCACTGATAATGTTGCAATGTTTAAATCTAAAAAGATGATTGAATTTTGCCATAAATACCACATTACTTTGGGGCATTCAACAACTTATTACCCTCAGGGTAATGGGTTGCTTGAATACTCAAACAAAAGTTTGGTAAACATTATCAAAAAGATGTTAGAGGAAAACAAGAAGTCTTGGCATAATAAGTTGGTAAATGCACTTTGGGCTGATAGACTTACTACTAAAAAATCAATTGGCATGTCACCATACCAATTGGTCTATGGGATGGATGCAATTTTTCCATCCTCCTTAGGAGTTCTAGTCATGAAAATCATTCAATAAGTGCAAGATGAACCCAATGATGTAGAAAGAAGGATTAATCAAACTATCTAGTTGTAGCTGTATAGGGAGGAAGTATACAACATGACCCAAGTTATTCAAGAAAATGTTAAAAATATCTTTGACAGAAGAAAAAAGTTGATGACTTTAACACTGGGGATCAAGTTTTAAGATGGGATTCAAAGAGAGAAGACAAAGGAAAACATCAAAAGCTATATAATATTTGGAATGGGCCATATATTGTTCATGCTTTTAGGGGAGATAATACATTTTACCTTAGATACCTAGATGGAGTAGAGATACCTGGAGGTCCTGTCAATGGAAGGAGGTTGAAGCAATACTTTTCTTAGCTTACAAATTTTCCTTTTATCATTGTAAATATTATTGGGTATCTTATTAACAAAGGTTGAAGCCCACAATGAAGGCCCTAAGCTTGGATTCATGAGTTACCAATAGTATCTTAAACAAAAAAGAAATCAGTCAAATTATTGAGGGTCGGTTCATGATCATTGTAACTCTTTTTATCAAGCACTGCAATTTTTCCACGCTCCTAGAGCATCATTAATAAAAGGACTCTTCACAGGATACTTGTGTTGCAATATACTAGTGATGTTTTTCTTAGTGTAATTGTGTTTCCATTGTTATTCTTTTCATTTTTATCATCTGATATCTAATTGTAAAACATGATATGTGAAAAATAAGATATGTTATTGAGAACCTTATTTGGACTGCATTTACAATCTGTATGTTTTCTTCTGAAGACTCATTGATAAATTCATAAATGCCTTTCAATCACCACTGAATCACACCTTTTCTCCATTCCATAACTCAATTTAAAGATCCAGTAAATGTAACTGGCTTGCCCTATGATTACTTTGTTGAACTTTTGATGCAGCATTCAACTTTATTTGACTCCATATCCCAATGGAAAGAAAGTAATTTGATGATCTCAACCAACCAAACCAATTAAAAAAATTCAAACAAAAAACCAAGCATAATCATAACTAGCCTGAAATCAACTTAAAAACAAGCTAAATCATAAAGAGAGATCCCTCTCTGAAGCTGGCAGGGCTAGATCCCAGCTTCAAAAGTGGTTTGATGTTGTCCATTATATTTACTCCCTCAACCTCAAAAATATAGAACGATAACAACATGTATGAATCTTTCTGAAATGTATTGTTGGTTTAACCATTACTTTGGATTGCTCACTAACTTGCCTTCCATGTTGTGATGTATCTTTGCTCATGTGTTCCCTTCTTAACTGCATGCTATCATAGGTTTCCAAGGGGCACACTCATCTCAACCCCCATTTTTTAGAACCTCTCATGCACCTTCCTTGGCTCACTGCATCTGTCACTCCCTTGTTACCAACAGAGTTATCTTACTTTCCTTTGTGTGAAATTGAGGTCAAGGCATTACCGTACGACCCACTGCTTGGACTTCTACACCAAATGGTATGAGGTCTAATTAGGACATCTTATCGGGGAGATCCCTTGACATGTTGGAGGGTCTAGCATGTCAACATTTCTGGCGCTAGAAGGAGGGCTAGGTGACAAGCTGTGTCCTCTCATCCTGTTTTGAACCTTTGCATATCTATCATGGATTCTTGAACTCTCCTCCCTCCGTGATGTTTTTCGAATCATGAAGATGTCACCTTCACGAAGGAGTTTTTCGATCACTTGTCCACTTACATGTACGATGGTAAAGGCGAAGTGGCCTGGCCTGAGTTCCTACATGAATTTATTTTCATGCTTCATGAGGAAGATGGATGTTCTAACAAATAGGCCAACTTGTTGCTTGCATACACACTTCACGAATCTCCACTTCGATGGCTGTGCAGCTTACCGGCTAATAGCTTGCACTCACTTGAGCACTTCTTTGATATCATTGAAGACACTTTCTATCATTTTTATCCTCACCATCTTGACCAAAAATTGTTACAACAATGGAAGGCTCCGCATGAATCGATTATGGATTTTTGGCATCCCTTCCGTGACTTTCAGTTTCAAGCTTTGAGGAGGTAGATGAAATTTTTCTATTTTTGGGACCAATTCAAGTATTGTGTTAATAAATATGCTCATCTCAGGAAGAAGTTTGAAATCAATCCTCGCTCAACATTCTTTAGTGATGTAGTTGCGCAATCTTAGATGGATGCGGTCACTTTCACGAGTGACTTTCCGCCATTCCCTCATCAAACAACTCCACCACCGCAGAGTGATGTTGAGGATCATGCTCATACACATGTTCAATTGTCACATCCTCCGAACATCACTTCACTTGTAGATTTGGTTGTGATTCCATCGAGTTGTCATATGAATTTTGTTCCAGAACCTCTGTCTTCACACTTGGTTGTTCTTCCAGATGATATTGTCTTATGTTCTTCCATTCCAGACTCTACACTTGTTGTGAATGAGGAACAATCCATTGACAGAGTTGGTGTTGCATAACCAACATTTGTTGTAATTCATGAAGAGTATGAGTGGGAGCTTGAGCATCAACACTCTGCGAAGGATGACTCCCTTCTGTCTGAGCCTCCTCTGTACTTTCCTAACATCTTTGGTGAACTTGCCATCCATGATTTTGCATGTGTATCTCCATCCATGGATGCACCCATTGTTGATCACTCGCAAGACACATCGGATGTTGGCCCATCATTTGACAAAGGAGAGGATAAGTTATTGATTGAAAATCCACTTGATCTTTCATCTGCCTTCTTCGAAAACAAAAAGGATGAATTTGTCTGCTTTTCATCTACCCCTCTGTTTGATTCATCAGATCATGAAGATGTCATTGAAATTGTTGATTTTTCTAATCATGGCTATCATGATCCATTTACTCCTATATTTGATCACGATCATGATCCTATCACAATTGATCTTTCGAAGCCACCAGTTTATGATGATCTATCTGACAATGAAGTTGAAACACCCAACACTCTCGAGGGACTTCAACCCGAGTTGATGGTTATGTTAGGCCCTTGTTCTATTGGGGTTAAGTTCACTTCCAATCAGGAAACTATTCAATCACCCAAGGCTCCTCATCACTCATCTGTATGCATTGAATATCATTCTCACACATAGATCATACTTCCTCCACTCGAACTACATAATCCTATCGCTCATGCATTGGAGGAATCTTATATTGCAAGCACACGTGCACGATGCAAGTTATCTTTATTTCTTTCATTTTCTTGAATGCCATAGTCAAGAGTGTGCTTATGCTTCAAAGCTACACGCAGTGTTGCAAAACACCATGGTAAGTCCACAGACTACTCTTCTTACACTTGCACTCACTTATGTCCATGGGCACTTTAAAACATGAAGTGTGGTTGTCTTCATTGTTATATCTTTCTTGTTTTTTGGTTCGCACAACCGGGTTGGTCATGGACTAAGCCTTCACCAACATGGGTCAACCAATGCGTCAGTCACTGCATTGGAAATATCACTTTACATGATCAAGCCCATGCATTGTTAGCTTAGGAGTAGGAGTAGTTGTTTTCTTTTAGTTGGTTTGCTTGCATGCTTGTTTTCTTATTCACTTTGTTCGCTTGCTTGTTTGCCTAGTTGTTTTCTTATTTTGCTTTAGTTTTTGCTTCTACTTTTTCTTTGCTTTCTTGTTTGTTAGTTTGCTTGTTTTTCTCGTAGGTTAGTTTCGCATGAAACAATGTATGACTCTTGAAACAAGCTGGGTAAAGTACAATAGGGCTTGTACAACTATCACTACTTGATTATCTATCATCTTGCCTCTATATGAAGAAATTGTTACTTTTAGTCCATGATACATCGAAGGAAAATACGCATTGTTCGAAGTGAACCTTGGTAAAAGCACAACACTTGCGTGATAACTAGTGTCACTTACTCTAATTAGTTGTTTTGGGTTAACCCTTGTCATCTTAGTCAAGTAGAGTAAGGTGAGGGGGAAAAACATAACAATCCCGTCAGAGATATGACAAAGTACTTATCTAATGGAACAACCTCTTCTTCTCTCAATAAGTTGGGATCCCTCTTCGGCCTCTGAAATGAATAAGTGCTATGCATAGTTACAAAAAATCAAAAATAAAAAATGAAAAAAATAAAAAAAAAAATCAAAATTCAAAAATTTCAAAAATTAAAAATGAATAAGGTGAAAGAAGAGAAAGGATTCATGTGCAGAGAGGTATGCAAGTAACTTTGTTGGGGCACTAACCAGGCTCGCTGGTAGTGAAGCCATGCTTTCGTTACTATGTGACTCCATCGGGGTACTGTCCAAGTCTGCTGGCAGTAGAGAAACACCAGAGATGAAACTAAGACTCTGTTGTAGTGGCTACAACCACCCTCCAAAATTTTTCCTTAGCCCGTTTTGGAGCCTCCCTACCAACCTTTCACAACAGCTTGTCTTGTTTCATCAAGTACACAAGCTTCAGTGTTTTCTTGCACAAGGGCAGCCTGTCGATCACAATTTGGTGCATTTCCCTCATAATCTATCCACCCGGACTTAGTTGAGCTTCACATTGTGCAACTTCCCCAAGAAAATTGCACATTTTTTGAGGGAACAACCTTCCCTCCAAAAATTGTGCAATTCTTTCTGGCATCCTGCTGGGCTCCAGAATTCCTCAATTCTACCAATTAACACTCCCAACAGGAATTGCGCAAATTTCCCCAACAGAGCTACTCAGCCCATAATTTGCACAAATTTGGGCAGAAGTCAACTTCTCTGCTTAGAAATTGCGCAAAACTCTTGGGTAGTCAGCCCAGCTCCCAGCCATAAATGCGCATTTTTCTCAAGCAGTTGAGCAGTTTCATGCATGAGCAGTCTAGTTGATCAGTTCCACTCGGGAACAAGGAAACTTGACTTGCATGCATGCATGACTTGATTTTCTCGGAATAGAAAAAGGAAACATGCAAAAGGCATCCAATGATTCAAGGAGCTATTTTTAGCAGTCATCCTTACATGCAAAGTTGTTTTAGAAACTTCCCTCCAAGTGTTGCTTTTTCCTGATTTGTGGCATGTAAGTCATGAGCCCAAACTTATTTATTCGATGCATCAGAGCTCATTCTCTCACATTGATCTTGGATCTTTCACATCCCACAACATATCTAAGACTCTTCGACACATCTGGCTCAGCTATTCATGGGTAAGTGGCCTCAAATTGTCTTTTTCAACATTTCTATCACTTTTTGGGTATTCGCTTGTGTGAGTATTGTTTGCTTGATTTATTTGAACGCTTGTTTTCATTTACATGTATACTAGCTTGTCCTATCTCTTTTTCATTTTTCATTGCTATCTCACTGCTGCCACATGCATGAAATTATTTTGCACAAACGTTCGCCAAACCAGCGAATCGCTTCACCCACATGCATGTTGATCTATTTTCTAAATCTTTCATTCATGTTTTTCATGCACTGTCAATCACTTCTACTTTCACTTAGCATGACCATTCATTCACTGCCTTATTTTCTTTCAGTTTATTGTCGGCGAGTCGAGCCAACCTTGGCCTAGACTCTGCCTTCACTGAGACTGTATTGCGCAATCTAGGGAAGGAAGGCTTTGTCTTCCTCTGCAGAAATGCACATTTCTTCCCAACATTTTCCTCTAGGACTGTTTTGTGTATTTTTGAGGGGTAGAGACTTCTTGCCCAAAAAATTGCGCAATGCAGTCACTGAGCCTGTAGTCACTCCCATCTAGAATTGCACATTACGTAATCCCAGCAGCCAACAGCCAGTCTGGATTTCACATTGTGCAGATCCAGCAGCCAATCCTGCCTCCCAGATAGCCCAAACTTCCTTTTGTGCAGTTCTGGAAGTCAATCACCCAGCCTCCCAGATGAAATTGCACAATCTTGCCCATCAGTTTCCCAAGTATGTGCTGTGTCATTCCCTGAATTTTCTTTGGTTTTCGCTAACAGATTTCTTGCCATGCGTGTTGCTTGTCTCTAGATATTTCAGGTGTTCATCTATCTCAATGGATTCCAAGAGAACAATATCATAGGACACTGATGGAAATTTAGTTGGAGCAGCAATTGAGCAAGTGTTCTCTAGTCTACCGAACTATGAAGATACAAAGATGTATCTAGACAAGGACATCAAACTAAAGTGGAAAGAGGTCAATGAATCATTTGCAGGAACTTTTGGTGAGCACCTTGAAGACCTTCAGGTGTACATGAACATTCACAAGTCTGGCTTGAATCGGATTGCATGCAAATATCTCGTGTTCCCATGCATAGACATGATACATTGGATCGTTTCTCACACTGATCCCGAGACGATGACCTTGAGCAATGTCAGTGGGAGGAAACTTGTGACATTCTAGGAATGATATTATGATGAGATATATCAAATGTCAGAGCCCATGAAATTCATGGAGACTCCATTCAACTTACCCAACAACAATGCTAACTCCAAAGACATTCTGAAGAATTGGGTAAAGGAGCCAGCTCGATTTAGGTTGACACCCAACCAGATATACACGACAAATATACTGAGGAAGGCATACTAATACTTGATCATATTTTCTTGTCGACAATATGGCCAAGTAAGCATGGAAACCTTCCCACAGAGTTGGGTGGTTGCACTAGACCAATTGAATAGAGAAGGAAAATCATGTAACTAGTCGGGCATACTGGCTCATCAGCTTAAGGAATAATTAACGAAGTCTCGATAGTCACCCGGAGGTATGCATGCAGAGATTTACATGTTCGCCCTCATCCTAGATGCATTATGTGCCCGACAGGAGTTCCTGGGCTTGGAGTGGGCATGGTCACTAGTGGAGACTACTGTGAATACATATTTCAAGTTTTTGTTCAAATGCAGATTCTAAGGAGTAATCACACAACTGTCCGATCATTTTGTCACCCCTGTGTACAATATGATATTCGAACAAGATCAACCTTGCATATCAAAGGAAGAAATGGAGGCCTTGATAGGAATTACAGTTTGGTATTTCTCACCGTCCGACACTTACATCGGAATGTTCAGTGCAAAGAATCCTTTGCATGTTCTGCCAAAGTTTTCCTTGGACATACTTGTCATACAAGAAGTAACATATCACATCTTAACAGCTAGACTGCATCAGAAGAAGAAGGCACCTTGGCCCGTTCTTCCATTGTGGATTGGGTTATATGAGATCTAGAGTATCAAGCAAGCATATGTTGAATCAGAACTGACGAAGAAGTACCCATTAAACCTACGAAGCTACAATCTGTATGACCCACATTGCATTGTGAAATATCACTGTACGAGAGTTTAGTTCAACTGGATCCACAGGGCATGTCATTGGGTTGAGGAGGAACCATGGAGATATTGCGTTTCTCTAGACTCAATGAACTGGTTGGCTTTGCTGTCGAGTGGTTAGCGAAGCAACATGAACCAACATCATGACTGATGTGCGCAAACATCCAGGTGCCTTGGCTGAGGCAACTAGAGTGTATGCCGAAGCCACTAGCTCAAGTGTTCACTTCCTAATAGTTGAGAATGAGTGAATGGAAAAGTAACTACAAATGGCCAAGCAAGGAGAAGACTTGGTGACAATGTCTGCCTGAGTTGAACTGAAGAATGAAATACTAGATGAAGTATTGTCCCTTGACACAGTTATGCGAGCATTGTACTCCAAGTTTGGTACCGTACACAAGGCAGTCGTTCATCTCAACGGATGGCAGTAGCGATGTGCTAGATAAGCACGTATCTTGATGAACTTTCATGCTGCTATTGATGACATGCAAACATGGATGATGAAGTACAAGGGAGCCCCACTTCAATTGCCTAAGATGATGAGGGCCAATGCAGTCGAACTGAAGGCACATATCTAGAGTTAGATCCGAAATTATGAAGAGCTCCTGCTGTTCATCACTAGCATACAAGCCTCCCATGCACGAGTATTCAAGAGTATGGATGTTTTGGTGTGCACACATGTGATCCCATCACTTGGGACTCTCACCTTGGTGAAGACAAAGAAACAGGTCTGACTTGAGCTTGACTCCTACTTCAATGAGTTGATATGCATTATCACCAACCCAGACTTGCCCATCAGTGCACACATCATGCACAATTATCTTGTTGGTTCGACCACCTTGAAGACAATGATGTGCATGCTTTCCAATGAGTTGGATAGAGGAGCCCGAGTAGTGTAACCAGATGCTATGGAGGTAAGGGTCAGGTTTTAGGAAAATGTCATTATGGAATGCATATACACCATTAAGGACTACAGATCTTGGCATCAATATGTTACTGTCAATCAACACGAAGATGTTGAGGAGTTGGAATTCCATGATTGTCTGAGTCAAAGTGATGTCTAGTTTGGCTTGATTAAGCCATTTTGTTCACATGGGTACAGGTGCATTGTAATGTTAAGTCATGTTAAGTGTAAGTCAAGTGTCAATAGTGGATGTAACAATCATAGAGTAGGTGAAGAGTCATGAGGGTAGTTGAACAGTCATAAAGGGGAACGTCAAGGGCCACCCCACCCTTTGCTATAAATAGTCCCTCATAACACATTGTATAGGCTTTTGGTCAGCCAAGCTTTCGATAAGACTATCTTGGAGAGAGCTTGGACAATATTGTAATGCGCCTTGGCTTCTCCACTACATGGAGCTAGTACATCTCTTTGTAGGAGTAGGCAGATGTGGTTGTAACACCCCACTATTGGGGCTAGTGGGTTTACATGGATGTATTGTATGATTGGAACTTACACTTATTTATATAAAAAGAGCCAGTATGTTTTCATGCATATGTTGTTATTGTAGTTAGATTTTTTCGGTTGCTTCAAAAATTTATGTTGTTTAACTTATGTAGTTGTGTATGATCTGTTTTGTATGCAATTATATGAATCTTGTTGCAGATGTGTTGTTGGTTTAACCATCAATTTGGATTGTCAGTTGACCTGCTTTCCAACTTCTGATGCATCTTCGCTCTTGTGTTCTCTTCCCAGGTGAGTATTGTTACAGGTTACCAAGGGGCACACTCATCTCAATCCATCTGTGTTAGAACCTCTCATGCACCCTCCTTGACTCACTATTGTGGTCACACCCTTGCTACTGATAGAGTTATCTTACTTTCCTCTGTACGACATAGCAGTCAAGACATTACCATACGACCCACTATTAGGAATCCTACACCAAACGGTCTGAGGTCTAATTGGGACTTCTTACTAGGGAGACATGTTGGCGGGTCTAGCACTGTCAACATACTCTGACAATTATACTTCTTGTGCACCTATATACCCCTCAACCCTAATCGAAACAACTGTGTTGCCTTGGCTTGGAATGTGTATCAACTAACCAAGAGCTTGGCAGATGCTACATCTTACAATCAAGCTAGTGTGAAACCAAGACGAACTGAGAACTGAATAATACTTTCGGAAGTGTTAGACTTGCTTTTCACGAACAAGGTCCATTTAGAGAGCTAGAGTTCTACCAGTGTGTCACCAAGTGTTGTAACGGCTACAACCACCCTCCAAAATTTTTCCTTAGCTTTGTTTTGGAGCCATCCTACCGACCTTTCACATCATCTTGTCTTGCTTTGTCAAGTACACAAGCTTCAATGTTTTTCTTGCACAAAGAAATCCTATTGATCAAATCTCGATCACTAGTACAAAATGACTAATTAATTACTAAAAGAATGACTAAAATTCGCATATAAGAGACTATTTTTCAGTTGGTGACCAGTAGTAGCTAATTTACAGTATCTTATAACGTAACAAACTTTTAGTCATTTTTAGTTTAGTCATTAATTTGTTGTTTCAATTTCATCATCTAGTAATATGTTTAGACATTAATTTGGTCATTGATTTAGTCAGTAGTTGCAACAATTAATGACCAAATACACAACAAAATATATTACTATATGATCACCCAAGAAAACCAATTAATGACCAAAGAAATATAACTAAATTTTGGTTGTGTTATAAGATATTGTAAATTAGCTACTAATAGTTGTATATATGCAAAATTTGGTCGTCATTTGTAATCACAAATTTATCATTTGCACTAGTCATTTATCCTTCTTTGGTAGTTTCATATTCATTATGTAAATGACCAATTTAGTAGTTTATATTCATTTCATTTACTCTCATTAATAATCATTATAAACAACTAATTTAGTCGTATATTCATTTTATTTATGTTCATCATTAGTCAATATAAACTACTAATTTAATAGTTTTAGATTGATTTTATGTGTTCATTATTAATCAACAAAAATAATTAGTATGATTTTGTGACTAAATTGAAAAAAATCATATAATGTGTATGTTTATCTAATATAAAAACGCAAAGTTATATATGTTAATTACAATACTAAACAATGTCAAGTGCAACTATAAATAATTTAAGCACATAAATTATATTATATGAAATGTCAAGTATTACAGTATGAGTTTCCAACTTAATATTGGTTGGACTAAAATTTACACATTAAATGTTGTTTCATTGCTTCAAAACATTATCATTGTGTTTCCAAGGCATTGCAGGTGGATTCACAAACTCTGAAAACTTGACCATCAGTCTCTATGTGTGTGACTTATGTGGGATATTGGCTCTAAGAGTATCAATAAATTAATTCTCTTATCTCTCTCTTTCTGTGTTTGTCGCTTCAGTGTTATTGTTCTCCTCTTTCTTCAATTCTTGCTTCTTACCATCGATATTGAGTTCCTTTTTTGAAAACAAAAGAAGATATAGTGCAGAGTGTAAGCCATGAAAGACGATAAATATTATAATATAAACTAAAGTAGACTATAAATTATTTATATGACATATACCTCAACATCAGCAATGTCAAAGCCATTTTTCCCCATAAAAGAAACAAACTTGAACAAGTTTTCTTCAGTTGGGCGATAGTGGCCACTATGTGGCCAGATGAATTGTATAAACAAAGAAAATAAAATGACACCATAGAAAATAACATCTTAGTAAACTAGTATTCAACCTTCAGGGAAAGCTTAGGCACAATCATGTCAACTTATAAGTTACATGCTTAAAAATCTTAACTTGTAAATAAATTGTGAAAACAAATAATATGAGATGTGATGTCTGTTTCTTGTCGTTTTATTCAAAACAACATTTAATTCTCTAGCACATGAACTTGGTCAAGTATATAAACACCATGTGCTCAAATAACAACATAAAAGTAATTTTTTCTAATAATCATGAAATTTTTTTAACACAAAACAACTAAAAGGATTTCAATCAATATTGTGTAATTTTGATTTCATCTTCAAGCTTTGGTTGTTGTTTAAATGGAAATGATACCAATTGTTTTCAATTTCATAGTTAAAATACAAAACAATATCAAAAGAACTGTTCAAAATATAATCAAATAATAAAGAGAAGATAACATGGAATGGAAATTGCAATTATAAAAAAATTGTTTACCTGTCCACTGATGTCTTGTCTAGCATTCCTAAAACATTTTCTTGTCCAAATTAACCAATGAGGTGAAATAATCACAACATTAAAAACCATAGGAATCCCTACTCGAAACATTTCCAAATTCGATGGCTGGGGTGCTTGAAGAATCTCCAACAACAAATGAATCATATCCAAGTCATGCTTTGCATTGTCTCCCCATCCTTTTTTCAATCACATTTCATGTAACTTGCCCACACCAAAGTCACGTAACAATCAAACGAAGGCACTGAAATTTGTTTTCATATTTTATATCTATAAAATTTCAATCTAAAAATATATTAACACAAATCAACTATAATCCCATTATTATCTTCAAAGTTTTGGATGTTGTTTAAATGAATATGATACCAATTATGTTCGATCTTATAGTTAAAATACAAAACAAAATCAAAGTAAAGTTCAAAATACAATCAAACAATAAAGAGAAGATATCACAGAATGAGTGTTGCAATTATAAAAAGAGCTTTTACCTGTCCACTAGTGTCTAGCATTCCAAAAATTTCCTGCCAAAAATAACCACGAGATGAAATAATTACAATATTAAAAAACATAGGAATCATTCCTATAAACAATTCCAAAGTCGATGGATTTGGTGCTTGAAGGATCTCCAACAACAAATGAATAATATCCAAAACATTCTCTACATTGGTCTCCCCATCCTTTTTCCAATCCCATTTCTTGTAATCTGCCCACACCAAAGTCTGGTAACATTCAAACAATTTTTTTTATATTTTTGTAAAAAAAATGGAGATTTGTCAAACATGTTAACTGCATGGTACAAATAATCATAAATATTTGCATAAAATAGTATTAAAATATTTTATATTTTTGTCAAAAATAAAAATAAAAAAATGAAGTAAGTTAATTACATGGTACAAAAATTGTTTCTGCAAATGTATCCATAAATACGATAGATCTTACTCATAAATATTTGTAGAATATTTGTCAAGCATGAAACATGTACGACTTTGGATTCCTAGTTGTGTGAACATTTGACATATTTGATGCAAATTTGGTTTTGTTCTTCTTTATTTGAGCTTTGAAGGCCCTTCATCTGGTGAGCCTATAATAAGAGTACCTCTACCACCATAACCCTTACACGAAGTTGGTGCCTGACTACTTTCAGTCCCACAAGTTTTCACGGATGCAAAACAACCGAGGTCATACCCAGAGAGTATAAATTTAGAGACTTCAAAGGGACTTTTAATGTTTGGAGCATTTGGAGGGCCTAGAAGGTTGCCCAGAAGATTGAACTGGAAATGCCAAGGCTTTGAAGTTGGTTTATTTTGAATGATCACTCTTTATGGTGGCCTCATCATACTTTATGAAATAAAAGTTAAGACGACATGGTTCTTGGTCCTTTAATTTTTCAAAAGAGGCATTAACAATACCAAAGATATTTTTTATGCTTAGACATGGGAATGTGTCTCTTTCCCTAAGCAGAAAAAAAAGAAGTTCAAGGTAGCCAATCTTCATATACATGTCATCAAGCAGGTCAAGGTGATCATCCCCAACTTACTCTTCATGAAATTAGGCTTGCAATCCTCTACAACTCGGTGGATGGAGTTGAATTGGAACAAGGTCGACGCCTTTACAAAATACATTTCAATGAATAACACTCAGTGGATTATGCCAACAAATAAAATGGGATAAATAATTTCTCCTAGAGATTATCCACTTGGCTGTGTGATACTCATTACACCCATTTCCTTATAGGTTTCTTTTTTAGGGTACATAGTGGCGTAGGGCATCAACCTCTCTAGAGCTTAATAGATTATTAGAGCTAGAATTATATTTCTTGTGTGTAAGATAATAAATAATTCTTGTTTAGAGTTTAACAAGGGCCAAGATGATCAAATTTTTACTTAGGAAAACAAATAACTTATGTTTTTCTTTAATATTTATATGAAAATTATTTTTCAAATGCAAAAGTTAGTGGAATGTGCCACATATATGCCAATTGCTAGAATATTTAGGGGATCTCTTTGCATTATGAGTAGGAAAAAATCTATTGGTTCTCATACTCCCTCTACTTTCACTAGGGACTCGGAAAGTTATAGTAGAAGGCCAAGGCATGGAACTAGTTACGTTGATCGCTAGAGGTGAGCATCACCATAGCTAGCCCATGTAGTCGTCCACCACTGCCCCAAATTGATAAGTTGCTAACACTTGCCCTTGTTATTTCGAATAACATGAAGCCAACATAAGATGTTTATAATGTTAATGATGGTTGAATTTACATTATCACAAAGTTTTTGGCAACTAATGATGATTGGGGGCCATTCCTAATGACAAAGAAGATACCCCTTTAATTGCAGGTTTCATCATGAAAATTAGTGAATTGTTTGGAAATGTGTGAACACTACTTTTGTGTCTTTATGGCAAGACTTTTAGTTTTTTCGGTTTATGTCAAGCGGATTTTAAGATATGTTTCTTCTAAAATTTATGTCCGTGTGTCAATTTTGACAGGCTTTATGTTTTTGGGCATTTTTTTATAGAGACTAGGGCATTTCACACCATTATTTTCAATCGTTGAGGTTGCACACCATTTTGTGTGACATTACTAATATGTAATATATTTTATTGATAGTTAAAGGAATCATTTTATATAGAAAAAGAATTAGAAAAAAAAAAAGAAAAAAACTTTCAACATTACAACTAGGATTCATCATGTTCAAGCATTTTGCCATAGAACATCCATCACATCAAAACCATAGAAATTAGTAGGAAAAAAGCTATGGTAGGAGATGATGTCACGATGCTTGAACATTGAAATTGATGCATACCAACTACCCATTACTAACAATATTCATGATGTTAAGCACAAAATATGCAATATTATCCATATGTCATCTGTTATCTAGGTACCAACAAAATGGCACAAATTATTTCCTATTTTGTGGAATTTTAGTTTGATCTTATTTAGCACCTTATCAATTATATCATTTTTTATTTCCTATGGATTCCTTGAAGTTCAGAAATTGTTTTTATAACAAACATATCCAATCTTTGTGCACAAGTACTTCACCTTGTTGACCACTATCTCAAAATATTCAATCATAAAGGGGTCTTACAATTATGAAAGATAGAGTCAATATATTGCAATTATATGGGGGCAATTTATATGTATTGGGGGTTCAAAAAAGGTATCTAGTAAAAATAGGGTTTTTCTATTGGAAAGATGTATTGGGAATGGGGTTCAATAGAAGTCCTTTGGAAAAATATTTGGTGTGAATATGTGACTAGTAATTTCCTATGGGATAATGTTACCAAGTTGAATCCCATCTAGAGTTGCAAGAATCTATTCACAATGGTAAATGAGGCTGAAGCCTCTCAAACTTATGCGATTTAGTGGAAATTTTTCACATGAACCTGCTCAATCGCAGTTGCGTTTTTGGCTCTAAAAGTAGTGACCCATAAGACTAATAATACTTCTGTTGCAATTCTATTATCTAAGGAAACACAAGTCAAACAATACATTAGAAGTGGAAGGTTGCAGATGTGTCCATAAAACAACTTAGTGCAGTACATAAATTCATGACAAACATATCATGATGGCGCAAATGTGGCCAATTAAATGGTTCTTGATGATATATTTTATTTTCTTGGCTGATACAAGTGCCATTATTACTCATTTCCAATTTTATTCTTATAATATTCACTACCAATGTATTCTTTGGTGGCATTATATATTGGATCAGATAATATTTCAACTCCTTGGTCGGAAAAGAGAGTCTGACCATATATTCTCTCTATATTATGGGTTGTTCAACCAGTTTGTGCTCCTACCATCTCCTTGGAATTTAATTCTATTGTACTAATGATCTCTCTCACTCCCCAAATCATTATCATCAAACATTCCCCATTGAGGATCTAGAGCAATGCTTGCACCATACTTAGAACTATAATTGTTTCTAATTGAAATTGGAGAGTCATGTATATTAGATTACTTTCTTTTGGTGGCTCTTGCTCCAAAAATATCCTGAGATGAGTTTGACACGATGGTCATATGAGGCTGGAAGCTACTTGGTGTACTTTTCCTTAAATCCTGAAAATAACAAAGCAGAAATGTCAATTTTTATTGAAGATTTTGCATACAACATACGTTCTCACAATTGCAACACAAACATCTTCCATCAATATGAATGATCAAATGATGTAGGAAAAATTGCATGGGAAATTGCATTCTTTTTAGGCAAAAGAATGAATATGAAATTATGATCCATGCCAGGACAAAATATGCAAACAAGGTTGTTGAGTCAATACTTACCATGTGTTTTAGAGCCATAGCCAAGGTTGGCTTTAAGAGTGTCCTCCAAAAGCTAGTGCTCTCTTGAGATGACATTGAATTCACTGTCTCATAGGGTTGCAAGGTGGCATTGACAAAATTAGTTGATTTATTTACTATACTTTGAGAGACATATCTCCTTTCATCTACACCTTTCTCTACCATCTTGTTGCCAAGTGAAATGGGCATTGTCACACTGTGAATTCCATTACCATGTAGTTTTGTAGTCTGCAAACTAGACCTATCACTAGTAAGGTTGTCATACCAAACTCTTTCACTTTCTCAGTTCTGTGACCATGACTATCTTCTTAGCTTGCTTATAGTAGGAGCTCCAGTTGTACATCACGCAAAGTTGCGGACTCTAGGTCTACTCCAGTTATCTAAATCCGTATTTTCTGGCATTGTGGTCCTTAAATTTGGAGGTGTTTCACTTGAAAAAGTGGGTATTAAAGAAGGCTTCAAAGGATTTCTTTTCACTTTGAGAGAAGTTCCTTGTGGAATTACTGAATTTTTAGATGACATGATGCTAGCTGTGCTCATAGGAGAAGGTTCTAGAGGAGGAACTAAATTATTCTAACTTAGTTTTGGCATGGAAGATTGACACTGTGGTTTTGATGATTGCATGGATGACCTTGGTGAGGAATTTGATGCAGACAATACTACCTTTGAAGATGGGTTAGAAGACCTTGAAGAAGTTGCAGAGTTTGGTGTTGTCACTGAAAGTTTCTTTGTTGTTGACTTTGATCCAAACACAATTGACCTTGACGAGGGGATTTAAGCCTTGAAGAAACTTTAGATTTGGCTTTTCTTGCTGAAGGTTTTCATGTGGTTGTGTTTCTTAAACCATCATTTCCATAGGATGTCTTTGGTGCATAGATTCTTGACCTTGATGAGGGGATGGAAGACCTTGAAAAGGCTACAACTTTTGGTGACGTCAGTAATGGTTTCTCTGTTATTGTGTTTGTTAAACCTTTTATCCTAGAGGAGGGTGTTATCCAATGTGAATTTGAAACCCCCCTCACAATTTTTAATGAAGGTTCTATCTAAAGGCTAGGGAGCTGAACATTATAGAAATTCAATCTCATGTACCAAAAACTTCACAAACATCCCAAAAAAAAACAACCTATTATATGTCAACATAGAACCAACAAGAAATATGGTAAAATCTAAAATTACCAATCCCTTCAACTAGTAAAGAAAAACAAGAAGAAAGCACCAGAGGACCACAAATAGTAGTACAATAGAGAAAAAGAATGATATCTCAACAACTATAATTGCAAGGCATAAATTAATATCATATATTTCAATTGCAACACTGAAAGCAAATTCAAAATAACATAAAATCAGGGACACCACTGTATTACACAAGTAAACATGCCCCACTGAGGATCTCGAGCAATGCTTGCACCATACTCAAAACTGTCATTGCTGCTAATTGCAATTGGAGAGTCATGTATACTATATTGCTTTCTTTTGGTGGCTCTTTCTCAAACAATATACTGAGATGAGTTTGACATGATGGTCATATGAGGCTGGAAGCTAATTGGTATAATTTTTCTTAAATACTGAAAACAATAGAGCGGAAATGTCATTTTTATCATTTTTTATTGAATCTTCTGCATACAACATATGTTCTCGCAATTGCAAAAAAATCATGTTCCATCAGTATGAATTATCAAATTGCAGGCCAAATTGCAAGACAAATTGCATTCATTTTAGGTAAAAGAATAATTTGAAATTAAGGTCCATGCTAGGAAAAATTATGAAGACAAGGTTGTTGAGTCAATACTTACCATGTGTTTCAGAGCCATAGCCAAGGCTGGCTTTGAGAGGTGTCCTCCCAAAGCCACTGCTCTCTTGAGATGACATTGAATTCATTGTCCCTTAGGGTTGCAAGGTGGCATTGACAAACTTAGTTGATTTCTTTACTATACTTTGAGAAAAATATCTCCTTTCATCTATACCTTTCCCTACCATCTTGCTGCCAAGTGAAATGGGCATTGTCATGCTGTGAATGCCATTACCGTGCAGTTTGGTAGTCTGCAAACTAGACCCATCACCAGTAAGGTCATCATACAAAACTCTTTCTCTTGCTCTGCTTGGTGACCATGACTGTCTTCTCAGGCTATGTATTGTAGGAGCTTTAATTGTATATCACAAATTGTTGGGGGCTCTAGGTCTACTTCTATTAGCTAAAATTGTCTTTTTTGGCATTGTGGTCTTTAAATTTGGAGGTGTTTCACTTGAAAAAAGCAAGTATTAAAGAAGTTTGCAAAGGATTTGTTTTCACTTTGAGAGAATTTCCTTGTGTAATTACTAAATTTCTAGATGAAATTAAGATTATGCTATTGAGATCAACCCCATATAATGCCGCGGTAGAAGAAATATTCCATGTAGTTGTGAAATTTTATAAAAAGTTCACTGAAATCTTAGCAAGATTGCAACGCTTGCTACACATTTGATGATAGAAAATAATGTGTTGATATCATCAAAGGTGGTATAATGACTTTCAAACTATCAAGAGATGTGTACTTGAAGATTTAGTTTTGGCCCTTCCAGATTTTCATAAAGAGGTTGAGTGTGATATCTCAAGTTTGTCTCTTAGTGTTATACTAAGTCAAGAAGGACATCTAGTAGCTAATTAAAGTTAAAAATTTAACAAAGCAATATTTTTTTTCTCTATTACACAATTCTATAATATTCAGATCATTGGAGGCATTATCTAGTGCCTAGTGAGTGCATATTGTACATAGATTGTCAAGCTCTGAAGTATATGCAGAGCCATAAACAAACGACAAGTCAATTGCAGATTGTGCCAACCAATGAATTTGCTAGAAAAACCTCACCTTTTTATTTATCAAGCACATGACGAGAAAGGTTAATTTTTTGAAAGATGCATTGAGTGGATGTTGCTGGCTTTAATTAATTATGATGTATATAAGGATGATTCAAGCTTTGTGGATTGTTCAAACTTCAAAGGCAGCAAAAACCTGCTTAGACTATATGGCACATGAAGATATCATTTATTTGAAGACAAGAAATACATACCTTTGATTATATGGCTCATGAAAGATTTTTATTTTGTGGGAAGCAATATTGTATTCTTAAATGTTTTGTCAAGGATAGCTATAATACCCAACTTTTGGAGGAGAATTTTTAATGCCAAGCATGGCTAGAGAGTTTTCCAAATATGTGGATAGTGGTCATTTACCTAGTTATCAAGTGGGAACAATGAATATATCAATCCTTGTCAGTCGCAGCTAACCAATGGCAAGTTGCAACACATAATAATAGATTTTGTGTTGGTTCCACCTAAATCTCAAAGAGGTAATGACACTAGTGATTATACCTATTTTGGATAGTTTCTCCATGAGTAATGGGGGGGTGTGATTGGAATCTCTCCAGCTATCTAAGTGATGATTCATGTCAATCATTGTTGCTTTCATTGAAGTCAACATTGTTGAATATCTATGGAATGAAGAATTGAGGATATGAGCGATCGATGAGTATAGAAAGAAAGCATACACAAGGTAAACTTCAAATACTAATTGGATTAATCTTCATTTTGAGATTCTACAATTGGAAGTTCCCTTGGATGATCTCTAGTAGTAGTAGTACAAAATTATTCTAAACATATCTATGGAACCTCCTTTTTTTCTCGAGTATTTGGATCAATCCCAACATTTGATAGGTTGGGCTTTGGGGTTCTTCTCTAGCCTCTCCTCTATTGAAATCAACTCTATAACACCCAAATTAGCTTTTGTTCTTGAATTAGTGACCTTGTCTTCTCCGGGGAGTAGTGTTGGATGATTTATATTACCCGAGGGTTAAGAGACTACTTTATGAAACCATACTTCTCTTAAGTGAGGGAAGATAAGACTAGCAGTTGCAAGTGAATTAGCCATATTAATGGCAGGAAATTCACCTGAAGGGAAGTTGCACACAATTGGAGTGTTGTACACGATTCTAGTTTTTATATGAAATTCTATTTCCTTCTTTGAAATTAACATTGTATACTAATTTGGGCATATGTACGTGCTCAAATGTGGTTCAACCCTATCTAGATATCTACCTATTTTGCTTCCTATTGCCTTAATAAATTCACTATTCCAGTGGCTAAGCATAGAACGTACCATTGTTATCTGAAATTAAAAAGATGACTCTATATTGTTGATTATTATAGCCACACATTTTGAAAATGATATCCTCATGTTGCCCATCAACTGTGTGTCACAATGGCTATTAGATGCAGGTACCTTGACAGTAACCACATCTCGAAATGGTAGGTTATTAATGTCTGGCTACCCATCAATCCCTATATTATGGGGAACATAGCATGCATCTTTATTCAGAGAAACATTCCCAACAGTTTTTGAATATCAGTCCTAGTCATTAGCTATTATTTTATCATCATTCTGCAACTTCCCTTTCTCTTTGTTGCTTCTGAGGATACCCATGATTTCATTTGCTTTATCACTTTCGCGAAGGTTTTGTTATAATCTTCAAAATTTTGATCAAGTTATCCCTGTCTTAGAAAGATTTTTCCTAGTTACCTTAAGCCTTTTGATTTCGGTTTGATATTACCTGGTTTTAATCCCAGAACCAACCAAAAGCATGGATATGATACCACTAATAATCCATCTTAAAATTGCTTCCAAATGTCATTGTGTCTTCTGCGTTTGTTGGTTTTTCTTTAGTGAGAGTCTTTGTCAAACATTTTGAGAGTAGATTGATGTAAGAGTATTTTCTTGTTTGTAACACATTAATTAGGAGAAAGGACCAAGAAACTGATTACATGAATAACCCAACTCATAAATATAAATTATAGGGAACCCAACATATTACTTTTCCATAGAGAGATGTATGCTACAACCCTTTAAAGCATTATTCCTCCATTAATGAAAACCCAGAAATACATAACAACAAGATTTAAACAAGAGCATAGTGTATAGGTGATATAGAGGAATTTGGAAGGAAGTGGCTTCTAACACAAATCTTAACACAGAGCCATTTTATAAGAATACTCCGGCTCTAGATCGTAGAAATATGTTTCCCAGGTACACAGGTAATACTCAGTCATGTAAATCGGGCCAAATACAATACATATCATTCCAGAAATGAAGAAATTCATGGTCCCTGGGATCAATATAGTGCTTGGACAATCAATGTTGTAGATCTCTACTTAGAAAATGAGTTATGGGAAGTTAGTGGCCTAGAATTGTAGCTTAAGATTAGCTCCTTTCACAAGGGATTCAACCCACTAGCTGGAATAAATCAGGCCTCAATGTTCAAACCAAAATTCTAAAGATGACTTTTGTCAATAATACTTGGAATTGCAAGATAGCTCAGCCCTCCAATAAGTTAAGAAACTTGATCCTTAGCACTACAACTCTCCCTGGCACCTTGAGACCTATAAATTAGATATAGGATTAGTAAGAAACTTCTTCCTTGATTGCACAACTTGACCCTTGGAGATACTATAAACCTACAATCCAAATTATATTAATGATATAGAAGCTTTCTGTAAACAAATACGATTATATCTTTAAGAAATAAGAAAACCAAATCCTCTAGGGTGGCAGATGACATCCACTGAATAAGGAGAGATCTAGCTAGGGTGGCAAGGGGACCATTGAAATGAGAGAGAGAGAGTTTCACATGAAACCCTCAAAATAGAAACTCACTAATAGACAATAGAAGAAGATACAAAGTCAGTATTGTCTGCCTGAAACCCTTAAAATGGAGGTACCCAAAAACATGCATTGAAGATGACTGGGCAAAACAACTAAAACCCCATATCTCAAAATTTATCATATGTTCTTTGAAGATAATGTTCTCTCTAGAGTGGAAGTAGTCAGAGAACTCAAAGGAGCAAACAAAGTACATAAGGGTAGCACTCAATATTATTCTTAGAAATGATAATGGAAATCAATATAGAGAAATCCACCATAAATATGCATCATAGTAGTGATGACAAAGAGGAAATGGATTCAGGTTTTACTGCTTTACAAGTTAAAATTTTTGAAATTTCTATGAAGCCTTGGGTTTACACCTAAAATAGATTGAGTGCTCCAATTATGACTTTTTAACATGATAGAGAAAATAATCTATTGGTTGTGCAACATGGGAATATCCAAAGGAGTCACACTTGTTGCGTGTTCAGATTTGATCAAACTCTAAATGTCATAGCTTCAACAATAGATGCAGTGTGAATTCAAGAAAAAAGGTGATTTAACATTTTCACAGGGATGCTAGCTCTAACTCCACTCTTGATAATGTATAGTTTCTCGCCCAAATCTGATAAAAAAGCACTAGTGCGCTTCAATGCTTCATCAGTTTTGGAAGCCATTATAGGTAGCTTTCCCCTAGCAGCCTTCACCACATCACTAGATACATGGGCATCAAGCATCTGAAAGTATATTCTCTCATCTTCCAACTGTGTCTCTAATTCTTTTATAAACCATGGCGATACAATTTAACGTGGCACTATTGATGTCCCATCTAATAAAGCTGCAACTGCCCCTCCATCTCCAAACAATGCACGTTCAACCTATTTTTTAGTAGTGACCATAAATATGAGAACCTCATTGCCTTGTGCAACTTTTGTTGGACTCCCTTTTTCAATTCGAGATAAAATTGGTACATATATATCAAAATCACAAACATGATAATTTGATTTAATAAGTTGTGTTGCCATGCTATATCCTGTCACTCCAAGGCCAATGAAACCAATATACGCCACTGTATTGGAAATGGAAATAAGTTCTTGTGCAACCTATTTGGGACAATAACCTTCATCTTGAGCCACAACAATGACACCGGCTATCTTTTGCCAAATCTTGACAATTGCAACATCAACTTCCTCAACATATCCACAAGTTGAGTCATGAATAAATTATTGATGTGCTATAGCAGCTAGAGGAATAGGAAAAGCTAGTGACTTGGCTTCATCTAGCACAATTCCCAAATTCTTGAAGAAATATTTAGAAAAAACTAGTTGAGGAACCTAATCTACAAATAGCCAAGAGCTTCCTGCAACATTGGATATGATGTCATATAGAATGTGGGTATTAATTTATGCCCATGCCCCCAGTTCCCTGGATTTATGTGTAGCAGAGCTATATGCACACCTACTATTTTGGAGAATTTGGTATCTATGGATAAATACTAATTCCCTAGATAAGTAGCCATATCTAGAACAACAGTTTAAAGTGTTTTAGTCTTTTCCTGTATGCAGTAGATAAGATAAGAAGACCTACTTGTAGTTCCACTTTCTTCTCGTCTCCCTTGTGTTGGTCCTGTCACTCCTTCTCATACTTAATACGCTTGAGAAGTACCTATAAACACAACAGAAAACAAAGAATCGATCAAAGCAAAATATATATTGAATATAAGTGAAAGGAATCAGATACAATTCACACATATAAGCATTATAAAACAATACAAACATATGGGAGAAAGGTTCAAACACTTTATTGAATAGAAGAAGGAATTACAACCATTGGTGTCTTATTCAAAGCCATTCCTCCAGCTTGGATCCCACCCACATCACATCAAAAACATGGCAAACTTGTAGCATTATAATACTTGCTTCAAATCCAAATCTCATAGCAACATTATCTCCTTACAATTCAACATAATCGATCCCCTGATCACTTAGATGAGTGGTCAATTTATAGGAAGATGAAGGAGGTTTTATCATAAATGGTGGCATTGAATGGCATTCCATACTTAGAATTAGTTCCATGGAGGAAGAGATGAGAGGATAGGATGCACCTTAACTCATTCCTCATCCATTTTCGAGCTCATAGGATTTGATAAGTGAGGGAACCTTCTAGATGAATCCAAAAGATAAGAATATTCCCCAAACCTTATGCGAATTCCACTCAATCTCACCCAACATAGGTGAAAGGAAGCCTAAGTGCTCTGCAGAGAACCCTGGCATGGACTTAACTACTCTGCAGCACACCCTTACATGGGCCTACCTATGATGGTCCCTCTAGAGGCTATTTCTGGATGTCTTCAAGTCATGAAACTATTTGGGAAGGAGGCATTCAAAGGGGTGACTTGTTTAGGTTATATAGCAGCTTAAATTAGGGTTGGATGAGCCCTAAAACACTGATATGGATGATGGGATTGATGTACCCAAATGGATCTGTAATAGCTGCCCCCTAAAGCATGAAGTCGAAAAAATGCCAATGTCGAATGAAATGCTTTACGATGTGCTGAGGAGGTATCAAAGTGGAAGGTGACCTGCATCAATTACAATACATATATCATGATATTTGATTTTACATGAATTGCTGAGGGAAGGCATACACATGCTCAACTTATAAACTTTCATTATATGTACATAAATAGTCGTCTATAGATATAGACCCATGATTAGAATGACTATCAATGTAAATCCATTGTACATATGATTTAGTACTCTTGAAATCGCAGCCTGAATGGATGAAACTAGATTCAGGGTCTTCTATCTCATTCAATCGTTCACTCAAGTATGAGTCTAAACATGTGAATATGTGATTTGAAGTTGAACATGGGAAGACACCATTTGATTACCAACCAATGATGTAAGTTGTTAATAGATGCGAGATAAATCACTGATAATGATAATGATCCTCAAGGTATTGCAGTACATGCTGCATGGTGTGAATGGATAATTTGATGTCGAACACCATAAAAAGTCTTTAAGTCGAAGGCCATTGATGTCAACCTATCGCTAGAAGTGAGAAACCTGCCGTTGATGTATGCAAGCCTCAAGGTACTGGAAGGGTGTTTCTAAGTCAACTTCTTGGATAATGAGCTGATGTTGACAAGAAGTGACTCATCACAAGAGGGCCTTGATGTATACCACATCAACAACACGAAACGAGTGTAGTGATTTTGGAGATGGAATTTGACTGACGACACAAGGTTCAGGAATGGTGATCATGAAAATGAAGGTTTATGGTATTGCAAAGGATGAATTTTGACTGAATGACTTCCCTTGAACATGTTGGCGACACTGAAGTGAATTGGTAGCATTGACCCAAAAAAAAGTGATGGATGGTATGATAGACCAATGGTGTGATAACCATCAAGCTAATAACCCAACCCAAATAGTCACGATGATGGAGTGAGAGTGTCATGTTCAAGAATGACCTGCTACCATAAAGTGGTTTTCCCATTTTTCCCATTTTCCCGAGTCATTGTTGATTAGTACCTGTTTATCTTTATCAAGCTTGAGGAGTATAACATATTCTTGTTGTATAATTCCACCCTTCGGGTGAATCAATCACTATGCAATGTTTTAATGAGTCTAGCGAAGGTGAAACTCGGTCTTGTCTAGATGGACAAGTTTGTCACTATTTAATGCTTTGACAAGTTTAATGACAAATATAACTCGGTCCTTTTCATGTTTAGAGAGTTTGAAAAGGGACAAAAAGAAAACTCCACAAGTTATTTTTTTAAATTAATCTTTGAAGCCCGAAAAAGCATAAAATAATACAAGAGAGATTTCATTTCCAATCCGTTAATGAGCTGGAAAGGGCAAGTGCTTGGCAATATTTTCATGTTTAGAGAGTCCAAAAAGAGCTTAAAGAGGACTCTAAGGGGTTCCTTTTTCGTTTTTAACAGAGCTTGAAAAAGAGATAGAAGTGTGCTCTGTGGTCAAAGGTACAATTTACAATTGAGCACATTGAATTCTGTAAGTCAGTTTCAAAACCTGCTCAAAACAACACCAAATGGATTAAAAGTACCTGTTTCATAGGAAAAAATAGGCAAATACTAATGTTTACTCAATTAATGAACATGAAATAAACATAAAACAAGTTTTTACCATGAAATTTTTACCTTTTGGAACTTACCATTCAGTTTTGTGTTCTAAGCTAGTTTTTTACCTCGAACTTCATTAGCTGATTGTGAGAGATTCTATGGACCATTTCTCGAGTCATTTAGACCAAGTAGAAGTTAAACCTCTCTTTTTTATTTTCAGGTCATTCTTTTGTCATTTCATGCCAGTTTTAGGTTTTTTTGGGGCCCCTGGGGTTTCATTTGTCACTCTGGGATCAATGCAGGATTTCACATCGAAAACTGCACTGAAAAGAACCTAGATAAAAGGTTGCATGCTCTGCAATGCACTACCTCTATGCCTAGGCTGCGCTGGGTGAGTTTCCCAAGTTTGATTTAGCTGTTTGATCCAAAATTTGTCCTTTTTTTTACATGGAAAGGATCCTAACTAAGATTATGATTGTGTTTCAGGCTTTCATCAGATCAGAATGTCGATTACATGGTGAGAAAGAGAGCATGAAGAACAAGACATGGTTTCCCTAAACAATCTGGGTACAGTTGAGGCCCTCAAAAACTTTTCACATTAGGGACAATATGGTTCGTATTACCATTAATGATATTTACTTTCTTACCGAACTGTCGAGGCGAGGTGCCCCCATCTCACTTTCTGGATTTTCCCGTGGAGGTGAATCATTGAGAGATTATATTAGATAGTTTTGTCAGCCAGGTACATAGCCTAGCAAGGACATGAAAATAAACATCATGGATTATGTGATTTTCCTTTGAGAACAACCCTCTTCACATCGAAAAATTGGCTGGTAGTCTGACGCTACATCTGGCAAACATATCTTATATGCAGTATGAACTGGAGTGTCTAGAGCCAAAATTTTTCAACTGGTGCGAGGCTGTTCATTCCTCACTGAAAGAACAATTGACCAAGGTAAAAAGTGGTAAGACGAATAATTTCTGCTGTGGTTTGATATTAATCACTTTTACCTTAGAGAGAATCCCATTGATGCAACCACAACATGTATCACTGGGTGTAGCCGGTCCTAGAGATCCATGTATGCAGAGGTGGGTCAAATTGATGGCTCGACATGCGGGTCAGTCAAAATTATTTTTTCCACTGGATTCTTCAGTTGGCTCGAGTGACAACACCTTGTCATCGAGGAACATCCATACTTAGGGATGGATTTCTGTGGAGATCCAGATTTGATTCTACCAGTTGGAGCACAATGGGGTGCTATGGGTAAATTGTTTGACCAAAAGTGTTTTTTGATCTTTCAAGTTTCTACATGTTTTTGTGTTTTTAATGTTTCCAATATTAACTAAAATCTTTCTTATGTATGCAGATGTGGGTACTATTTGATCTGTGTGGCACCAACAGGTTGCAGGTGGGCTAACGTGGAGAAACATTGGGAGAGCAGTTCTCCAAGACTTAGATTTGGCTGACACCTTAGCAGAGTTACACGATCACATAGAGGGATTAACCCTTGGTATTATGGATGTACGGATCGAGGAGTTACCTATGTGGCTGCAGTGCCACACTATTGGTGTTGCTAGCCACTGGGCGAGGCTTTCGTTTATGATAGCATAGGCTATGACCTATTACCATGAGCACAACTAGATCTACTTAGGATTTCTTGCACGCATTTTGAGTTTTTTGGGTCAAATGACCAAACGTGTCTTGGACACAAATTTTGTAAAAACTTTTAAAACACCTATCTATTTTACTTTCGAATTTTTCTATGGTTATATGAAATCTTATTCAACTAATGATGTGAATTGAAAATATTACTTTTACATGTGTCGCAAATGTCTATTTAACACATAACTTGCTAGAGAATTAGTTAAAGTGTTAAGATTTATGGAAATATGTTGATATTGAATGTGTCCAAAATGTCTTTCCAAAATATGAACTCTAAGGAACATATGAAAAATTGTTGGATTTCAGAAAATATAAATGTTCGTTAGTTGCAGTACAATGAGTTGTGATTCTAGCCTAACGAGGATTCAGCGAATGCCAAGTGAAATGGTATTAGAGAGAAGTTCAATCAACGCACTATACTCAATAATGTTGTTCATTGATCGACTGATACAAATCCCTTGAAAACTCACTAACTCGCCACTTGGAGCGAAAATAGCCCACGCTGCAGAAGACAAGTTTTGCGTACTACGACTAGCACCATCGACATAATCATCAAAAGGTTCCGAGGACTCCAACATCTACAACAAATGCAAACTGGATTACTAACTAGATAAAAACTCTAAAAGATACACACACACACATGCAATGAAAGCATATATATAGTGAGTTTTACTACACTTAATCAAGAATAGTAACGTTTGAGGTACAACCTGTTCTCGGGCTATGAAAATGGAATCCCATCATAGTCTACTAACTCGTAGGCACCTTTTTCTAGAACACACTTGACAATATAAGAACCCATCCACATTGGTTTGAATTTCCCTGCTCGAAGTTTATCAGCTTCCTGATCGTAAAGCAAGACCAGGTCTCCTTCTGAGAAGATACGAGGCTTGATATTTCTATCATATTGCGCCTTGATTCGTTTCTTATGCACTTCGTTAGCCAATTCAACATCACAACAGGTTTCATACATATGGATTAATTCCAAGAAACACGCTTCTTCATCAGAAGTATTGGGTAACAAGTCAATTGTGAATTTGAGAGATGAAATTTCGCATTGTATTGGTAATATTGCTTCCAAACCATACACCAACTGAAAGAGTGTGAATCTAGTTGCATTTCTCATTGAGGTTCGATATTCCCACAAGGCTGAGTGCATGATTAAGTGCCAATTTTGTTTATGAACCCCTATCATTCTCTGTAACATCCACTTCAGGATTTTGTTGATGGCCTCAACTTGTCCATTCGCTTGCGGGTAATAAGGGGTAGAACTATCATGTGACAGTCCTAACTTAGTAGTAAACTTAGTCATCATGTGATTGTGAAAATGTGACCCATGATATGTAACTATGGCTTGTGGTACACCAAACTAGGCAACCACATGGTTAAAAAAAAAAGAGCATCCATTTCGCCACTGTTGTTCAATGTTGGCATTGCCTCGGCCCATTTGGTAAAATAGTCAACGACAACTATAATATACCCATGCGCCCCAGCCGAGGTGGGGTTACATTTCATGAATTCAATGCCCCATTTGGAAAATTGTCCAACAACAATGACTGGATGCAATGGTGTAGGTGGTAATCTGGTTTTTTGGTCATATATCTAGCATGCGTGACAACTTCTGACAATAATGATACAATATTTGAATATAGTTGGCCAGAAGTAAGAAGTACGGAGAATTATCTGTGCGATTGCATATCCAAATAAGTGTCCACCACAGGCACCTAAATGGCAATCATTCAATGATTTCTAGGCTTCCTCATGCGTGAGGCACCTCCGCAAAATCGTATCGATACCATGACGGTAAAGAGTGTCGCCAATGGTCAGATAATCTTTGGCTTGGTATCAAATATGTCATTGTTGTGAGCGAGAGGTATTAGGCTGGAAAGTTTTGGTTTGGAGATAGATCAGTATATCTCCATACCATGTGTCAGATGAAGATATCAGAAATAAAGACTCATCCAAAATCGATGGTTGAGATGTTGAATCAATGGAGGTCGAGGGAAGGTCACAAAGTAACTCTGCGAAAACTAGAGATTTCTTTGATTTGGACTTGATGAATTCTAGATCAAACTCCTGCAAAATGACTATCTATTTTGAGTATTTTCCTCCTAGCAATTGACGGGACAAAATGTATGTCATAGGGTTGCAATTTGAAATGACAACTGTTTTACATAACAGGATGTAATGGCGAAATCTTTGAACAGCATGCACAACTGCAAAAGCTAGTTTCTTGACATAAGAGTACTTAATTTCTATATAATTGAGATTACAGCTCAAATAATAAGTCAGATGCTCAATCCCATTTTCCTCTTGGACTAAAACCATGCCAATGGTTGTATCTGCAGTAGCGCGATACAGGGAATAGTCATTTTGATAATTTGGAGCATACATTAATGGAGCTCTAATCAAGGTATCTTTAAGAGCATCAAAGGATGATTGTGCAACCTAATCCCAATGGAATGGTATCTCCTTTTCAAAATATGTGTAAAAGCTTTAGCCATCTCAATGTAATTAGGAATGAACCTCCTTAGAAAGTTTTCCTTCCCTTGGAGTCTCTGTAACTGTAAAAGATTTGAAGGTGGAGGCAAATCAAGAATTGCCTGAACCTTTAATGGATCAAGTCGAATGCCCTCTCTAGACACTACAAATCCAAGAAATCAACCAGAACCAACACAAAACACACATTTGTGTGGATTGATTCGTATCTTGTAGTGTTGGCACCATAAAAATATCGCTCTCAAAAGTTGCGGGTGATCAATCCACTTTTATGAATGAACATGTAAATCGTCAAGGTAATGTTGAACAATGTGCTTGAATTCATGGAAGGCATAGTTCATTTCCCTATGAAATTTGGTCCCTACATTCTTGAAACCGAATGGGATTTTCCTATATGCGAATGTGCCCCATGGACAAATAAAAGTTGTTTTAGATTGGTCCTGTGGGCTGATAATGATTTGATTGTAGCTAGAAAAAGCATCCATAAATGAGAATATTTCGCATCTAGCACATTCCTCAATAATCTATTTGATAAAAGGAGTAGGATAATTGTCCTTTGGACATGCCTGATTTACATCCCTATAATTGACACACACTCGAATTGTTCCTTGTTTCTTTCCTGACAGGAACAATGTTGGAAACCCAGTCAATAAGAGGTACAGGGTATAGGAAACCAAGACGTAGAAGTTTTTCAACTTCTGCTTTAATTGCAGCGGCTCTCTTTAGATGAACAGGTCAAAGCTGCTATCAAACCAGCTTGACATCAGGGTACATTTTGATTTCGTGTTCAACAATACTAGAGTCAATGCCTCGCATCTCCTCGTAAGACCATGCAAATATATCTCTAAATTCACGAAAAAGAGTACGGTAACTATCGAGTTTTGATGGAGAACAATATTTTCCAACATGAATGTTCTCTACAACATTAGGCTTGGTCGAAATATTAATAGAAATCGTTTCTTCAATATTTGACAGGTTTCGCTCAGATTCTACCGTGTCTGTGAAAACTGAATTCGAAAGGAAATCTACAACTAAAGGGTGGTTTAATTTGTTTGAATAATCTTCGATTTCATCTGGAAGATGCGCACAATGATGATAATATTCCCAAGGTTCTTCTCCTATCATTACTGATTAGATGATTCCTTCATATGTAGAATGTATACGTGAGAAAGGATCTGAAGAAGTACCATATTCTAACAAACAGTCTACCCATACAATTGGTGAATGCGGATTTGTGTTTGCTGCACAAGCTCGAAAAACTAACTGTTATTTAGTTCAATGGGGCTTAGTGGCATGACCTCAATGTTACTATCAACTTCAAAATTGTTGGTAAATTTCCTTAAATCAAATGAGGTAGAGGAAATCATGTTGCAAGTCTCTATTATTGCCACTTCCGCCAAATTAGATGGTGACAATAGTGTAAAAGTATCCATTAGGGAAGGATCTTTAAAGAGACATACTCCAACACTTTGAAGTGACAATGAGGGTCAGTGTACCAACAAAATGCTTCCCATAGCCTATGAACTATTGGAAAAGAAGGCAAGTTGAACAATAACTGTGATTCCAACCTTATGAGGGAATGAAATAGTATGAAAGTACATGGAAAACACAACATACATAGCATATACCCATGGCCTTCCCAGTAAAATGTTGTAATCGAGGGGTTTGTCAACTACATCAACTTCAACAGTAACTGTTTTGCCCCCTAGTTCGATTTGCAGGTTACTCAAAATCCCACAAGGAGTATATGTTCATATGTCAAAAGAGTTTAACATAGTTGGTGATTGTGACAATGACGGTGAACCGTGTTTTCTAGTAGCTCATTGACATAATGCAAGTAGATTCCCCCTCATCAATAATAGTTCGGTGAGCATTCTTATTGAGAGATTTTACTTGAATTAGGAAATCTAATTGCGCGGGTAACTGTGGTGTATATCCCACATGGTTAAAAACCACACGATTAGAATCCTTAGGTTCTATTTTGCCAATTGCTAATAATAAAGCCTACTTCTAGGAGGGATAGTTTTGTAACACCTCGAGTGTCGACATAGCAGAAGGTGATTGAGCAAGACATTCCACTATGTTATAGTTCTGAACTGCTCGATCTTGAGGGTTAAATGTCGATTTATTTCTCATTGACACCAAAACTTCGTTTTTTGGCTTTGTGATGGATAACATGAGTACTTGGGATGTGGAAGCATGATCTATCGCAACCAAATGTGTCTCCGAGTTTGGAAACGGGTCAGTCAACACTACAGATGTGTTAGAAGTCTTTAAAAGTTTAGAGACTTTTGAGTGGTGTGGACAATATCTTGTAAAATGCTTGTCATTACAGATTAGACATGGATAATGAGGTTTCCTTGCCAAAGTAGAGGAATCAAATGATTTCTCTTGAAGGGAATTATCTTGTTTCTTCTTGTTTTTCCCCTTTTTTTTGCCTCCTAGTTGTCTTTAATTTTGCCTTTATCGGATGACACGACATTAACTTTGGAAGAAAGAGTGTTTTTTGATGCATTGGTAGTTTGATTGGTAATGGAAAGAGGTTGACCAGGTGGTCTTCCTGCCATTTGAATGCTCGAAGAACCGATCACACCATCACCGGCATGAGAGTCCTTACTCGATTACGGAGGAGGAGGAACAATGAAAGATGGTCAGGGTGCATTCAGAATTTTATCGTAGAGCGTGCCAGATTATGTGTAAATCAAGTCCGAGTATTGGGCACAATAAATTACTTGCTATTCTGTGAAAACTCCACCTTTTGCCAAATCCTTGGTGATTGATGGCAACAAGGATTTTATGAACCACTCAGCCAAAAGCTGATCAGGAACATATGTCTTAACCATTCGATGATGATGCCACCACTCATGAATATGATCTAATATATGGGTAGCAGTAGTCTATTTAAAGTTGTTTAGGAGTTTCGTTCCAGTCTCGTATTTGATAGGTAAGTAGAAGTGGGTCAGAAATGTGGTGGCTAAAGTTGTAAAATTGTCGAAAGAAGCTCTTGGTAACTTAATGTACCATTTAGCAGCCGTACTAGTAAGTGTTATTTGGAAAATACGGAGTCTAACTGAATCATTATATAAGGAGTTTGATGAACAGCACAAATGAAAGGTCATGACATGATTTGATGGATCTTCTCTAGGATTTTCATTGAATTTCAGAATGTCAGAAGGTAACTTATGTGGAATCACCAGCCACCAAGGTGCATATAAGATTGGATCATTAGTGAGACGATTTAAATATAGTAATTCTAAAGTTGCTACAAATGGAAACTGTCAATTCAGGTCAGGTTGAGCATACCCAGGATATGGTGGAGTTGCCTGAGCAATATGTCTTTGCATACCAACATAGGGCATCTGCATTTGGTAACCTTGATAAGGTTTTTGTTAAACAAACCTAGCATAAGGTGGTTGTTGATAACCATGTTGAATTATTGGTTTCCCATAACTTGCAAAGCCTTGTTGACCAGGACCTTGGTAATATTGATACTGTCGAAGCCCAGGTTGAGCCTGTTAGGCACGTCCAAATTGGGGTTGGAATTGCTAGAATTGAGGTTGTTGAAATTGTGGCTACCACGGTTGTTGAATCAACTATTGTTGTTGTTGGTACAAATTTTGTTGATTTAACAGTTGTTGTTTCCCAACAATGAAAGGTTGGCCAGCTTGTGAATAAACTATACCAATGTAAGCTTGGGTTAGTCCAAATAAAGGTATACTAACCTGAGGTTATTGTTGAACCCCAGACACAAGTGGTTGTTGTACAACAACCTGAGAAACTTGAGCTTCTTGACTTGAAAATTGTGGTTGCGAGCTAGAAGGACCAGTTTGTACCGGTAGAGATACAACAATTTGAACTTCTGACTATGTTACATTAGTAACAACAAGTGTAGTAGGAATAATTGACACAATTTGCATTGGTTGTGTTGGATACAAAAGCCTTGGTTGAACTGGCACTGTTAGTTGCCATTGACAAACTCGAATTCTAGGTTGACCCGAATACTGTGATATACTACCATATGATGGTCCTCCGCAATAGGGAGGATAAGGTGAATAAGCATATTTCTCTCCATATGGTGGCAATCCAGTATTTAATGGATACATAGGTCTTTGTTGACTAGATTACCAAACTTGATATTGATATGCAGAATCAAACTGTTGAGTTCCTGTTAAAGAAGAACTAGGTAGAATTCTCGTTGAGGATATGGGTGATGACCATGGTGTAGAAGCAACCCTTGAGTGGGTTCCAGATAAAGATTGGTAACCAACCTGGTAGGAAGTTTCACCATATAGGTGCGAATCAGGCATGGTAGAAAACATCGAAGAAGTTGCAACAAAAGATTCTGCCACAACTGCATCAGATGATACATTCTGGGATGTTGATAGTTGTTAAACCATAGTTAATTGACCCAAAAGTTGTCCTAAAGAATTGAAGGGTACTTGAAAATAAGCAGGATCAAATAGAGTAGTAAAATGAGGAGAATGAGGGTAAAGGTAAAGCCCAGTTCCAAAGTGGAATGGGGTTCAAGGTGTATAATCTTCTTCCAATTCTTCCTCAATATCAATTAAACTAGGTGGAAGAACTTCACCATCTGGTATGTTAAAGATTTCTGGTGTTGATAAAGTGGAAGTTTTAGTAGTTACTAATGTCTGAGGGGTAACTAGTTGATCGTCTTCCGGTAAAGCAACAACTTATGAATGTTCAATTCGAAGTCCAGATGTTCAGGTAAAAAAACAACAATTTCAGAAAGAGGTTCCTGAACAACTTTAGGTTCAGATGTGACTTCTGTTTGAACTGTGATAGGTTATGGATTAACTTTTGATTGAACTTATTCAAGTTCAGAAGTAATTTCCTATTCAACAACTTCAAGGTGAGGATCAACTTCTTGTTGAACAACTTTAGTTATTGTTTCACTAGGATCAATGCTAATGTCCTCTGGTAATTGTGAAACTTCTTCTTCAGAAATGGATGTACCAGAAATGGTTGGAGTAACTGGAGTCTTGGTACTTACCGAAATAGATGTTTCAGGTAATTCAGATGAATAAGTAGGAGTTCTTGATGTGCTTGACTCAGTTAAGCGAGAATGCTTTGACTGAATAAGTGTAGGTTCGGGAAACAAAGGCAGTTTACTCACTGTTCTCTATGAATGATGGGGTAAGGGTTGATGTTCCTCCACGATTGTTGATTAATTTTATTATCAAAAAAGAAATAAACAAAAATGGGTAAGCTAGGAAAAAGGTTTACCAAGCAACTGTGAACTGCAGAATACCTCCTAGTGAACTAAGAAGTATGGGAAGGAAATCTCCCTAAATGATGTGTTCGGTGTATCACAGTGTACAAGGTGGCCGACTCGGTTACCTAAGGATGGATAGAAACCTAGTGTTGTCCTCCCATATATACCAGAAGGTATGTGTAGGCCCAGTTCGTATAAGCGTTTTCTAATGCAAAACCACACAGTGAGAGCATTCCCATATACTTTACGTATTGTAACACAACCATATATACTAGAAGGTACATGGACGAGCTACGATATACTCATGTACGTGGAATGAGGTATCACACTCGGGATGTATTGTAGACAAGTTAGTGGCAATTGCTTTGTTTTATAACGCTGGAACACGTCTTTAGCCTATAACCTTTAAATGCTTTTGTGACAATGCTCATTAGGTAAATTGATGTTAATTTTAAGTTAATCTTTCTTGGGAATTTGCATTTCAATTTCACCACGTGATGTATTCTAAAATTCCTAGGAATGCAACTATCATGATAAGCATTCTTTCAATTCAATTTAATGATGAAAATCCTAGCTACTTAGGAATAGAGGAATCAGATTTCTTTCGATCAAAGAGAAAAGAGAAAAATCTAATGCAATTCCCTACACTATTGCTATGAGTACACACAAAATTATTTAATTCAACATGCATGTATTTCTTTTTTATTTCCTTAATGTGAATATGAAGAAAAGGAAATATGCACATACAATCAATCAATCTTTCACAAGAACGAAGACTTTTACAACAATTTTGATTCGAAGGAAAAGAAGACTTTACAACACTTTCTTTCGAAAGAAGATTAATCAGCTATATTCTAACTTTGACTATAAATTGATAATGACAAAGAAAAAATTAAAGAAACATTAATCAATCAACTCAAAGTAGGGCTAGACAAGGAGATATAAACTTTTTCTCTGAGACATAACATTAATTGATCAATCAACAAACAAACAAATAGAGAAAAGTTGGCAAAACACTTTCCAAAGGTGGGAAAATGACCCTAGGAGGATTAGCGCAGCCCTGAATGGGAGACAATGTGCTTCAGAGCACTACCCCTAAGCCATGGGTGCTCTGCAGTGCACTGTGTCCCTCACAAGCCTACACTAGTGATAGTGAGCCATTTCAAGAGGCAATTTGACATAGTTTTTACCAATGTTTCAGTGCAAAGAGCTGAATTACAATCTATGAACACAAATAAGGTCTGCAAGGATGTCTAAGGAGGTGGAGAAGCTACTAGGAAAGAGGATCTTCTGCAGTGGAGTCGCCAATTTGTTTTGGAGAATTTGGTATCTATGGATAAATACTAATTCCCTAGATAAGTAGCCATATCTAGAACAATAGTTTAAAGTGTTTTACTCTTTTCCTGTAAGCAATAGCTAAGATGAGAAGATAAAAAGACCTGCTTGTAGTTCTGCTTTCCTCTCATCTCCCTTGTATCGGTCCTGTCGCTCCTTCCCATACTTAATACGCTTGAGAAGTACCTGTAAACACAATAGAAAACAAAGAATCGATCAAGGAAAAATATCTATTGAATATAAGTGAAAGGAATCAGATACAATTCACACATATAAGCATTATAAAACAATACAAACATATGGGAGAAAGGTTCAAACACTTTATTGAATAGAAGGAGGAATTACAACCATTGGTGTCTGATTCAAAGCCATTCCTCCAGCTTGGATCCCATCCACATCACATCAAAAGCATGACAAAATTGTTGCATTACAATACTTGATTCAAAACCAAATCTCATAGCAACATTATCTCCTTACAATTCAACATAATCCAACCCCTGATCACTTAGATGAGTGGTCAATTTAGAGGAGGTGAAAGAGTGTTTGTCATAAATGGTGGCATTGAATGGCCTTCCATAGTTAGAATTAGTTCCATGGAGGAAGGGATGAGAGGATAGGATGAACCTTAACTCATTCCTCATCCACTTTTGAGATCATAGGAGTTGATAAGTGAGGTAACCTTCTAGATGAATCCAAAAGATAAGAATATTCCACAAACCCTATGTGAATTTTGCTCAATCTCACCCAGTACAGGTGAAAGGAAGCCTAAGTTATCTGCAGAGCACCCTGGCATGGACTTAACTGCTCTGCAGTGCACCCTTACATGGGCCTACCTGTGATGGTCCCTCTAGAGGCTATTTCCGGATGTCTTCAAGTCATGAAACTTTTTGGGAAAGAGGCATTCAAAGGGGTGACTTGTTTAGGGCATGTAGCAATTGAAATTAGCATTGGATGAGCCCTAAAACACTGATATGGATGATGGGATTGACCTGCCCAAATGGATCTATAACACCTACCAGTAGTGAATCACGGTCTTCCCCATCATTTAAACTACATGGTTTGAATTTCAAAATATATTTCGGACCAAGGTGGCCCAAGCATGTTAAATATCCTATGGAAAATGGGTATCTTTAATCTTTGGATTCATGTCCTATCTGTACCTATCGCCTTCGCCTGACAAGGAGTAGGGGACCTCTAGGACCAAATGGAGGTGGCCAGTTTAAATGCTAAAAATGAATTATATATGTCCACACTAAGTCTGGGCAAAAGGCTTCATCTGTTAGCATAGGCACTAATTTGGAAGACCCGCTAGCCTATTTACTTAACCTTCTCAATAGGAACGATCCTTCAATATTTTCATATTCAAGTAGATGATTCATTTTCATTTAGACAACATGACAATTTGTAGTGTGAATTTCTAATTTTTCCAAAAAGAAAGATTCCCAAAGATGATCATAAAAGATTAAGCCTACACTTTATCATTATTAGTTGGAGCTCCTCGAAAACATGGAAGTAAGCCCCATTTTAGAATAGGGAAGTTGTTGAAATTTGCAACTAGGGAAAAATTCTACTTTTGGTAGCTCCTTCAAAGAAGCTAATTGTGGCATTGAATTCCTCTTTTTGAGAGGACCAAAATTGACCTAAAGATCACTATATTTGAATGAGGAAAAATATGAAATTAAGCCCCCTAATGTGTAATTTATCAATGTCAGCTTGGGGATAATTTTACAAGTGAAACCCCCCTCCACCTCCTATAAAAGAGAGTGTCCTCCAACATCATTTGATCATATCAACACATTATTTACTCTCTCAAATAGATGTAGGAGGAAGGTGTTTTCAGCGAAGGAGGAAGGGATAGGTTATTGTTTTGGTAGGGTTGTTTGATGGGCTAAATTCCTTAGATAGAAGGTTGAGCCTCCTAGGGACAAGTCTAGGCCTTTGTGTGGATTGTTCTAAGCTTTCTTATCTTCTATTACATGTCTGAGGTTTGAGATGAAGTTGCCACTGTGTATAAAGGTTGATCTAAGGATGTTTTGGGTGTGATGTTTATGGTGAATCTCTACTAAAAGTAAGCCACACTTGTTTGGGTCATCTACAGCCAGGACGTAGGCCTTATGTCCCATGTTTTGGAGGTCGAGAATCTACAGCTAGGAAGCCATAGTCTGTCATGCCTCTTTAGGGGGCTTTGTAGTTGGTTTTTGAAGCCTATAAGAATGTTGAAGGGAAACGAGTTTTTGGAGGGTCTGTTTGAAGGGAAGCCAAAGCTAATAGAAGGTTTAGAAGGAAATGAATGGGGTGTTGTAGTAGACTATTTGTATTCCCTAGCCAATCCTACTAGAATTGCATAGATGTCAACAGTCCTTGGAGCTTGCTAAGAATGCAAGATTTGTAGCTTTGTTTGAGCCATCTCCTTGCTAAGGGAAGTGGTATTGGGCATTCAAATTTGCAAGTGATTTTGAGTTTGAATTATTGTATTCTCTCTATTGCACATTTCATATTAATGATAAGAACAATTGATAAAGGGTTTCCCCTTCTTTAGGTTTTTCCCTAGCTTTAACCATATCCTTGTGTTCCCTTTTCTTGGCTTGTCTCCTACTTCTCTCATTTATGTTCTTTCTTCAGTTACTGTTTATATGATAATGATTTATTTGATTTCTAATGGAATCAAATTGGATTGATAAATGGGCTAAAATGGATTAGTGAAGTAACTAAGTAGAGAACATGTCCCAAAATTTAACATGGTATCAGAGCTAAGTGAGAAAAATCCCAAGAAATAGAGAATGAAATCACTAAGAAACTTGTTGACAAGTATCCATCACATCAAAAGATAGAGGAATTCCTAGGTCGAGCTCCTTGTGGTATTAAATCAAATTCTTGGGCATAGTTACAATGAGTAGGTCAAATCTATGCTCACTTTGAAAGTATAATTCTTTATTTCTAGTCAAATTTAGAGACACTCATGTGCATTTGTTTGTGGCAGGATATTCTATTTTTACATGTCGAAATCTTCTATGACTTTGGAAATAGGGCTGAGCCACTATGGTATCTTGTTTGAAAATCCATAATACTTGTTTTGGAGGGACAAAATACCAATCATATAACTAGAGTGAGGCCATACATTCACAAAAGGATAACAAAAAAAATAAGTCAGTTTCAATAACCAGGGTCAAGAGTATTACCTATGCTGCCGAGATTCATCAGAAAAGAGACGCAGAACTATGACCTAAAAGGTATATTTAGAAATCTGGGTATTTTTCCTAGGGATAGAACATTGTTTATGATGTCTTCTGTTAAAGTTCCATGTCCCCTAATCTTCAGTTCTTTTGATAATGAAGATTGGACAAAATTTTAGTTATTGTAAATACAATGTTGGACAGTGTTTAAACAGTCATAACAATAATGTAACTATAATTCACATCATCTACTTCAAATGAAAATCTGTGATGTAGATTTTGAGACCTTGTGGAAAATTTCAGAAAATTTCAGAGTGAGTTCTAGTTTTTGAAATGCAGCAGAAACAGTAATTGAAGGAGCCTCCAAGGACCTCAGAGCAGTCTTTGTACATGATTGGTAATGGTGATTTTCTAAGGCTAATAATTGAATCTAATCTAGAAATATTCTAATTCAAAAGAAAAACACTACAACCGAGAAGACAGTGGGTCATTATATTGATATGATATTTAATCAATATGAAATCATGCTTGAAACATTATAGCTTTGAATGTATAGAGGCATGAAGCATACAACACTCGTTTGAGATATTGTCCTTAAGAAGTCATTCTACCCTCTTGAAGAACGAAACTCTAAGTATTCTACTCCTAATCTGACGTGCAGAGATTTGTCTACATAAAAATTTTGTGGTAAATCTGTCGCTAACATTTCAAAATATTTCAATGGAATCAACAATAAAGGATATCACTATTGTCTTGTTTTACACCATCTCAGTTCTATGAAATAAGGCTTATCATCTCACAAACAAAAAGCCCGTCACCTTGAACTCAGTCTCCTACAGTAAGAAGAGTATTTGTTGAACTTTGGAGATAGTACGAGTCTCAGTAAAATAAGAATAATGACGTTAGCGCACACACAAATACACACACACACACACACACACACACACACACACACACACACACACACACACACACACACACACACACACACACACACACACACACACACAATCTTATCTACTTGAGCTTGTGGAGAATTTTGATTTACAGTAGAAATACTATTATTAAATAACAGCCTATACCAAATCACTAGGTTGTTCAAAAGAGAATAGTTGGTTATGTTGGAAAGAAGGAAAGCTTTAGACACTGGAATCATTTTTAAAATCCATCTTGATGCCCTATATCAACCTCATTGAAAGAACCAATCTAGGAAGATCATATCAGGCTTGTATAAAGATGTGTATAGGTTGATAGTGAAGTATAAATCAACAGTCTTGTGGGCACTATTCTTGGAAGGCATCTTTAGTGGCACACTTTTCATGAGTAGACATCTTTAGGGATTATAGGAGTACATCACCAGTAGTGAGGACTTAATGAGAAATTGGTTAAATTTCTGATTATGATCTTATGATGCCAATAACAATACAAAATACTTCTCTTAATAAATGAAATAAATCAGTTCTTATCCTCCATTGACTTGAGAAATAAGTCAACGATTTCATTATCTCCATATCACTGACTCTTGGCAACTATAAGTGTTCATCATCCAATATCAAATTCTAGAGTATAGCTGAAGATCTTAGATCAGTAAGGACCAAGACTCTGGATTAGAAACCATGTCATAATCAAATTTGAAGTTGTTTACATCAGTATGTCCTATCAAGAATCTGGAAAGATAGAGACTTATATTTGGAGTTTAATCAGAAGGAAGTCTTGAAGAAGTCAAATATTATAGTGAAGGATTGCTACCTTGGAAGTTTCTTTGTTTTTTTAAGGACATGGACCAGTGCCTTGCCACAACCTCTATAATCATAAAGAACAGTGGGAGGATCATTGAATTGATGAAGAATGGTTGCATGGATTCAAATGCCTGGATGAGAATGACCTTCATATCATGGATTGGTAGCCGTGATGAATCATCTGGTTGATTAGATGATATAATGGGAGGAATTCTTCACCCTGGGTGAAGAAGGACCATGATGCTATTTTTCTCTCTAATTTGAAGTAAAGGGATTTACAGATGCAATTGTTGTACGATAAAGCTTGACATTAAAATTGAGGGGTAGATTAATGAACACCTGATTTCAAACTAAAACAATACTTCAGAGGGAGCTACAAAATCCCTAGTAGAATGTCTTATGTTTAACTTTTATGATTAGCTATATCTCCAAATCTGCATTATGATTCATTAACTAAAAGAACAATCTTGGAAAATGGACCAAAGGACTAATGGCAGGAAAAATAACATGTTGTGGACAACTCAATATTTAAAGGAAGCCATGGTCTCAAATGAAACCATTATTAGATGATGATCCTCTCATTTATCAAAATGAGAGGGAGATGACTTTTAAAATCATAGTCCTAGCCTTGATGCACTTCTTCCTTAACATAGACAAATTGTGGGATCATGGTGTTTTGATTAGACACTTGATAAAATATATAGCTTACTATAATTTAGGTCTACCTATCTATCTATGACATGCTTTGCTTGGAATTTGAGCTATCTATGTGAAGAATGAAAAGAGAACATCTAGGTGATGGATCTCCTAGAATCCACCTTTATTTTGTGGATGAATCAAAGAATAAATATTATTGCTCTGGGAGCACCATTTAGGTTGAATTTATAAAACAACATGCAGGATTATGAAGCTAGTGGGTTGAGGACACTCTTCAATAAGCTATTTGGGCACATGTTGATAAACACCATTGTATATTATGATTCATATTTTAGAGAATCCATGACAACTCCTTATATTGGGTACCTCTATTTGGATATTGTATAGAGGAAATCAATCAAGCTCTATTATTTCTAGTTGAATGTGAAGGTTACTATCATCCATGCATAACCTCTTTGTAAGGACAAAATTATCTTCCTTCAGAGAGAGGCTAGGAGTCATGGATAGACCCCATTAAGAGGGTCCCAATTGAACATTGAGCTCTGGGAGCTCCTGGGGGCCTGAGGTGCTTATTTATGTTATGAGTGACCATAGGGTGAGTGGTTCACCTTCCACTATAGGTATGCTAGGTATACGGTGAGTGTTTCACCTTCCCCTATAGGTATGCTAGGTATAGGGTGAGTGGTTCACCTTCCCCTATAGGTATGCTAGGTATAGGGTGAGTGGTTCACCTTCCTTTGTGATACCTCATTATGATATATGACACATAGGGTGAGTGGCTTACCTTCCCCTATGGTGGTTTTCATGCCTGTAGGGTGAGTGGTTCACCTTCATCTAAGCTTGATGAGATATATATAGGATGAGTGGTTCACCCTCTATTATGGCATATGAGCAGGATGAGTTGTTCACCTTCTCTTGTGGATACCCCAATGAGAGATGCATATAGGCATCTTCTTGTTGTCACATGTGGACTTTTTGGTGGAACGTGGTTCATCCTTTCCCCACATGTATGATGTTCATTCCCTACAATCGATGCTTGACATGTCAGTGGGATGTGGTTCACCCTTTCCCATGTGTAGGATCCTTCCTACGATTATTGGTTGGCATGCATGTAGGATGTGGTTTATCATCTCCCTATGATGGTTGTGATATGTGACTATAGGATGTGGTTTATCCTTTCCCTACGATGGTTGTGATATGTGACTGTAGGATGTGGTTCATCCTTTCGCTACGTGTGGTTGTGAGAAGGATTTATTCTTTCCCTGCTATTGTTCCAGTGTCATCCTACCCATGTAGTCCATGACACATGGGAAGTACCTCTCATATGGCTAATGGGAAAAATGGATAGGGACAATAGCAATACTGATGGACACATCATGTATTTTCGTAGTCCCTATGTCTAGGATGCATGATGTTCAACAACTTGATCACTTGGGATAAAGTTCGACTGGAGTTCAACCCCTGGTTATGTGGATTGACTTTTGTCAGTGGAGAGTGGCAAGGTCTTGTGACTCACTCTCGATCAATTCTTCTTCATTATCTATATTAGTGTTCAACAGAGATGAGGTGAGATGCATAGATGGTTCATGATGATAGGATGGCATGATGAATTGGCATGTGGAATTCTCCCTAGTTGAGAGGGAGTGCTGAAATTGACAAATAGGGCCAAATTGCACTTTGGGCAGCTCCTTCAATGAAGATAATTGTGGCATTGAATTCCTATTTTCGAGAGGACAAAAATCGACCTAAAGATCACTATATTTGAATGAGGAAATATATATTTATGAAATTAAGCCACGTCATGTGTAATTGATCAAGGTCATCTTGGGGATTATTTTACAATTGAAACCCCTCCCCACCACCTATAAAACAGAGTGTCCTCCAACATCATTTGATCATGTCACACAAATTATTTACTCTCTAAAATAGTTGCAAGAGGATGGTGCTTCCAGTGAAGGAGGAAGGGCTAGGTTATTTTCTTGGCAGGGTTGTTTGATGGGCTAAATTCCTTAGCCAGAAGGTCGAGCCACCTAGGGACAAGTCTGGGCCTTTGTGTGGATTGTTCTAAGCCTTTTTATCTTCTATTACAGGTCTGAGGTTTGAGATGAAGTTGTCGTTGTGTATAAAGGCTGGTCTTAGGATGTTTTGGGTGTGATTTTTATGGTGAATATCTCCTAAACGAAATCCGCACTTGTTTGGGTCATCTACAGCCATGTCGCAAGCCTTATGTACCTTATTTTGGAGGTTGAGAATCTACATCTAGGAAGCTGCATTCTATCATGCCTCTTGAGGGGGTTGCATGGTTGGTTTTTGAAGCCTAGAAGAAAGCTTAATGGAAACGAGTATTTGGAGATTTTGTTTGAAGGGAAGCCACAGTCAATATAATGTCTAGAAGGCAGTGAATGGGGTGTTGCAACAAACTGTGTCTATGCCCTAGCCAGTCCTACCAAAATTTCATAGAAGTTAATAGCCCTTGGAGCTTGCTCAGAATGCCATATTTGTAGCTTTGTTTGAGCCATCTCCTTGTCTAAGGGTAGTGGTATTAGACCTTAACATTTGCAAGATATTTTGACTTTGAATTATTATATTCTCTCTCTATTGAACATTTGATATTAATGATAAGAAGAATTGATAAAGGTTTTTCCCCATCTTGGGGTTTTCCTTGGCTTGAGCCATATCCTTGTGTTCTCTTGTCTAGGTTATTTCTTCTGTGTTATGTGTGATTGATTTCTCATTCTCAGTTATATGTGTTCTCATTGATCTTGCTCATATTTAATTAAGCTTCTGCAAAGTTTGTTGTAGAAGTAGATCTTGTATTTTGCTTTAGTATATTGCATAATCTATTGATCTATAGTGGGAATTTCTACATGGTATCAGAGCAAAGGTGATCAAAGTGAAGAACAATATGTAGAAGGGAGAAGTTCAAAGTTTCAAGTTCCTAAATATAGAAATCAAGTTCTTATCACATCTCAATTTCACCAATCGTGTTCAACGGTTTAAGACTCGAATATGCTCTTGATGGTAGTTTGAATTATATAGCCTAGAAGGATCACATTGAAGAAGTATTAGAAGATAACGGTCTAAAGGACTTCATTAATCAAGAAGTCCCCAAGCCGACTGATGCTACTGAACTGGCGGAATGGAAGAAATGTGTGGCTAGAGCAAGGAGAATCCTTCTGGAGGGAGTTCGAGACCACATAGTCTCGAGTCTCCATGGGAAGGAGAAACCATTTTCAACGTGGAAAACATTGAAAGATCTATATTAGAACAGTAGTGATCAGAGGAAGCTTTCACTGAAAGACAAGCTTCAGAAAATCAAGTGTGAAAAGGGCGACACAATCTCTACATATCTAAACAAGCTGACCACCTGTAGGGATCAGCTTGGAAGTGTAGGGATCATGACCGTTGATGATGACATGGTGAGTCTTGCACTCCTCGGTATTCCTAAGAGCTGGCATAACTACCAAGACTCGGTTAATGGAAGGGAAAAACTGCTAGATTGGGAATGACTTTGGTTGAATCTGATGCATGAGGAAATAAGAAGAAGCACCAGAGATGGATCCTCATCAAAGAAAGATGATGAGGAAAATATAGCCTTAGTGAGTAAGGCGAGGAAAGGGAAAAGGAAGGCATCCCATCCCAAACCCGGTTCTTCCCATGGTGGAAAGAAGTTTGACAAATCAAAAGTGCGATGCTTTCATTGTAATGAAGTGGGCCATTATGCTACGAATTGTCCACAGAAGAAATCCAAGAAGGGTTCCTCGAAGGGATCTGATGGTGAGGCATTGGCCTCACAATTTGAGTTGGATTTCTCACTTATTACATGCGTGGTTTCGTCCATGGTGGGATGTGTGTGGTATCTGGATAGTGGAGCTTCATTCCACATGTTAGGTGACAAGAATATTTTCAGTACCTTGGAGGAGAAGGATCTCCAGATGTGGATCGAGATGGGCGATGATGGAAAGTATGTACCAGGTTTGAAGAAGACTCTTGTGTCCGTTGCTATGCTAGAAGATAAAGGTTATGATGTAGTCTTTAGTAAAGGAAAGGTATTCCTAAGGCATATCGGTACTGGACAAACGAAGTGAATTGGGATTCGAGTAAAGAATCTCTACAAGCTGAAGGGAGATGATCGTGCTGCATTGAGTTCCCAAGCTGAGATGGTGCAGAGCCAAGATGTTGGCGAGTTATGACATAGAAGACTGGGCCACTTGCACCATGAAGCCCTGAAGATCATGCAATAGATTTTTACCAGACTACCCAAGGGAAAACTGGAGCAGAAGAATACATGCAAAGGTTGTCCCTTGGGTAAGTATGCAAAATATTCCTTTCCGGATCGAGACAGTAGAGCTAGAGCAATCCTGGAGCGATTTCACTACGATGTTTGTGGACCTTTCTCTACAGCCTTCAATGCTAAACAAAGGTACTATGTTATTTTTATTGATTATTTTTTTCTCGTAGACCCTGGATCTACTTTATGCAAAATAAGGATCACACCTTCTTGAGGTTTTGTGAGTTTAAAGCCTTGGCAGAGAAAGAATATGGAAAGAAAATAAAAGCCTTGCGTAGCGAAAATGGTGGAGAGTATGTCTCCCAATGTCTAAAGATTTCTGCATTGTAGAAGGAATTAAACGGGAATTGACGACACCCCATAACCCATAGCGGAATGGGGTGGCCGAAAGGAAGAATAGATCAATTGTGGGAGAAGCTCAAGTGATGTTTCATGACCAAAGCCTACCACTGCATTTCTAGGCTAAGGCATGCAATACAACAATATACTTGCAAAATAGAAGCCCGCACTGTATACTGGGAATGAAGACACCTATGGAGGCCTTTTCTGGGAAGTGACCAGATGTGAGTCACTTTTGAATCTTTGGGGCATCAGTTTACTGTCATGTGACCTAAGATGCCCAAAAGAAGCTGGATCCAACAACTGAGTTGGGAATACTTGTGGGTTACACAAATACACCCCACAATTATCGAGTTTACCTTCCTACCGGTTAGAGGACAGTGGTATGCAGGGATTTGATGTTCGATAAGCAGAAAGCCATGAGAAAATCACTTGAGAGGGAGCTCAAGTTGCATGCAGAGGATGAACTTTCAGTTCCTAAGGAGGAGGAGCCTCAGATTGATGTGGAGTAGCCACATGTAGAGGATCTGGGAGTGGAGACATCCAATCATGCTAAGACTTCTAGAGATGGGTGGAAATGCTCAAGGGAGGCTGACAGGTTGATGTTGGATGCGCGGGAGAATGTGGGACAACCATTTTCCCAGCACAGACAGAGGAGGTCACCCGAGCGGTACACTGGGTACATGGCCCTGGTTGGGGAGTGTGTAGATACCGAACCTTCTTCATTCAAGGAGGCAGTGCAGCAACCAGTCTGGGTTGACACAATGGTAGAGGAGTACAACTCTATCATTTGGAACAGTGTATGGGATGTTGTCCCAAGACCTTAGGGAAAGTGATTGGTGAGTTCCAGATGGCTTTACAAGGTAAAGCATGCAACTGATGGGAGTGTTGAGAAACATAATGCAAGGTTTGTTGCCCGAGGTTTCTCACAGGTCGAGGGGATCGATTAAGATGAGATCTTTGCTCCTGTAGCAAGGTACTTATCTATTAGATCGATATTGGCACTATCAGCTCGGATGGGTTGGAAGATCCATCAGATGGACGTGAAGACAACATTCCTTAATGGGAAGATTAAGGAGTAGGTGTACATTGAGCAGCTAGAGGGTTTCGAGACCTTCGATTGTGAGTCGCCTGTGTGCCAACTCAAGAGGGTTTTGTATGGGTTGAAGCAAGCACCATGTGCTTGGTACACCATGGTCAACAACTATTTCACCAGGTTGGGCTTCACCAAGAGTGAAGCAGTGTGAACCTTTAGCACATCATGGTAGAAGGTAAACCATTGATCATTGTTCTTTATATCGATGATGTGATTTTGACAAGTGATGATCAGCTGATACAGTCTTGCAAGGAGGACCTTGCAAGAGAGTTCGAAATGAACGACATGGGTCTTGTGCACTACTTTCTAGGCATGGAGGTGTGGCAAAAAGATGGTGAAGTATTTGTGTCTCAAGGCAAGTATGCCAATGAGATACTCAAGCTCTTTCACATGGAGAAGTGAAAGCCCATGCAAAATCCTTTAGCTGGGAACTGGAGGAAGGAGGATGCTACTTCAGGTGAGGTAGTAGCTACTACTGTTTAAGACCACTGGTGGGTTCACTTATATATTTTGTGAACACACGACCCAACTTATGCTTTGTAGTGAACCAACTGAGTCATGCTATGGTTCAGCCTACCAAACTATTTTGGAAGTCAACGAAGCATGTGTTGATATGCCTCAAAGGCACATCTTAGTTCGGATTGTGGTACAGACGGACAGAGGGAGTGAAGCTTCAAGGCTTCATAGATGCAGATTGGGCAGGGAGTCCATCAGACCAGAAGAGCACTTTTGGAGGAATCTTCAACCTTGGTTCAGCTGCAGTTTACTAGTACAGTAGGAAACAGAGGTTAGTTGCACTTAGCTTAGCAGAGGCTGAATAAATGGCTTCTAGCGAAGCTACATGTGAGGCCATTTGGATGTGGAAGATTCTAGTAGGATTGTTTGGTCAGATGGATGGATCCAACTGTGATCTATTGCGATAATAAGAGTTGTAACAAACTCTCTGAGGATCCAGTTTTTCATGACAGGTCCAAGCACATTGATATCCGGTATCACCATCTTTGAGACTATGTGGTCAAGAGGATCATGTTGTTGCTGTATATTTCGACCGAGGTACAGGATGCGAATATTTTGACTAAGGCATTGTCAAAATGAAAGTTTGGGTTCCACAGAGACAGGATTGGGGTTATTGATAATCCCTTTCTTGTTGAGAGGGAGTGTTGAAAATAGCAACAAGAAATGTTAAATATAGAAGTGATAAATTTAGTACTGCTATAAATAGCATTTTGGGATACCTTCCTATTTTAGTTAGTCCCTGAACTAAAATAGAGAAGTAAAAATTTGAATTTGATCTTAGCAGCTGTTTGTAAAAATTAATTAATTCCCTGAGTTAATTAGTTGTAGAAAATCAACATGAAGTCTATGTGGGGACATGCAATAGTTTTCTTTAGATTTGGGGAATTTATCCATTATTTAAAGAGATAAGGATGAGTGTAATATTGATTGTAATTAGTTGGCTCAGTTAACTGAGTCAAGTCTAGTTAGATTAATTCAAACAATTTGTTGAATTAATTATGAGTTCAATTAGTTAATGCATGCATGCATGTAACTACCGCACTTCAGATAGCTGAATATTCTCTCATAAATAACTCATGCATGTCAGTTCAGACAGAGACCCAGTTGAGATCAGATAGAGGGACAATGTACTATCAATTGCTAGAATATTCCATTGTGAAAATCTCTTGCATGCAGACGGAATTCTTTCCTTGAGGATTGCGTAGTTACTTCTTCAGTGTTTGTGAGTGTGATAAGGCCAATTCACACATGTGGCATCATTGGACCCCAAGGAAAACTACACAAGGAAATAAGAGGCTTGGAGGGTTGAGAAAAGGCACATCTCTTGTCTACTTAGTCTGTGAGCTGTATTGTTTGATTGCAGAGAGCAGGATAGCTTGAGAGATGATTCTTTTTGTAACTTGAACGTATTTCCACTTGTATGATAATACTGCGAATGGGGTTTTAGGTTGAGGTATTCCCCAGGTTATTTCTTCTGTGTTATGTGTGATTAGTTTCTCATTCTCAGTTATATGTGTTCTCATTGATCTTGATAATATTCGATTAAGCTTCTGCAAAGTTTGTTGTAGAAGTGGATCTTGTATTTTGCTTTAGTATATTGCATAATCTATTGATCTACAGTGGGAATTTCTATAGATTTAACCAAAGGGTTTTCCCCACACTGTGGTTTTCCCCTGGCATCCACCAAATGTGGTGTCCTCTTGTCTTGGCTTGTCTTTTTGATAATTTTTGGTATGTTCTATGTTAGAGAAATTTATTTCAATTTTCATAGTTAGCTCAATATCTTTTCGAGATTAGCAATCACATCAGCATTAAAGCAAATTGCAGATAGAACATAAACATAAATCATAGAAGACAAGCCAAGACAAGAGGACACAAGGTGTGGCGCTACCCAGGGACAAACCCCAATGTGAGGAAACCCTTGATTAATTCTTCTTATATGTTCTTCAATAGTTCAGCAAAGAGAGAGAGAGAGATAGTACATTTACAACAGAAGTCAACACTTTGAGTTATCTAGATAAGAGCATAGATCATCTCTAAGAAGATGATACATGAGATTAGTTGAAGAAATGCTGCTTCAACTGATTCTCCAAGGTGACTCCTTCACCTATCATCGTGCTGCATCTCATCATCATGTTGCGCCTCACTATGCTGCACCATGCTACACCCTATGCTGCATTGCTATCTTGTGTGCCATTGTTGAACCATGTTGTCATACAACTGTTGGGTAGCAGAGGGCCTGCGTAACAGTTTTTGGGCTTAAAACCACAATTTTGGGAAAGGTATGGTAAGGACTCCGCGAAGTGCGCGGAGCGCGAATTGTAAATGAGTCAAGTCAAAGGGTTGTCCACCCAAAAATAATGTAAAATAATAAGAAGTAAGCAAACCATAGGAATGTATAAATAGAGAGAGGCTCTATGGATAGAAGTTAGTCTTTTGGTATGTACTTTTGGGCTTTGGAATGTAATGGGTTGTTGAGGAACGAAGTCTTGAAGCGTCTGTAAGTCTGAGTCAAGAGGGTTGGTTGATAGATAGAGGCTTTGTAGATGTGTGCGTAGAGGCCTAGTAGAGTCCACAGTTGTCCGCGCAGACCCCTGCAGCTAAGTGCGCAGGGTGGATCTAGATGTATTGGTGAAGAAAGTAAATAAAGATAAGTTGATTATGAAATTTTGTGTTAAATCTGAATTATTTCGGATCTGGGTAATGTGTCATTGATATAAATGTTTGATCTACGTGCGGATACTTATGTTATGAATCTATGTGAATCTATACCTTTTCTAGGTGAACGAACTGGTTATTCTGTTAAATGTTTGCTTAAAGACCATAAAAAGTAGATCTAATCTATAAACAATGCATTAATAAGTATTAAGGATACTCCTGGGTCCGGATCTATGTGGACCAGAGTGGTGCAAATCCATAGAACGACGTGCGTACCCTCCAGACCACATCAAGGCATCCCAAGGGTGCCGAAACCTGGTTCTAGCACCCTCTCCTACTACCTCGGGTGAGACCTCAGTCTGTGCTCCACGGGCTATCGCCAAAAGGGCCGGTAGTTGCGGGATTTGTTTGGTTAAATAACTCTTCTGAACTTGGGTGGGGCCCATATAAGCCAACAAATGGTTCTGTTGCTAGGACCAGGATCTGCCTAAGGGATGTATAATGTCGGAACACTGGAATCCTACAAAGAAAGAGCTTGAATATTGGCTGGATCAGAGCTTCACGAGTTTGTGGTTCAAGAAAACAAAAACCCGCGGATATCAGTGGAAAGGTGGTTGGATCGGTACATATACACAGGTCCATGAAATCTTCTTCATAATATTCCCGATAGAGTTGTACGAGTGGATCGCGAGGTTAGCTGATAGTGTGGGAAGGTGCAGATTAGATAAACCTCTTATGTGGATTCCAGAATTGGTGTGCAGGCTAGAAGCATCTGAAGATAAAATCGCATGCGCAGTAGATCACTGGTTGCATTGAGTAATAGGAGGGTTTATTACTGAGTTCACAATAGACATGAACATGAGTTATAATGAAGCAGAAAGGTGCTTTCTCCAAGGACTGCAGGGTAGGTACATCAAATCATTAAATACTTGGATTAAAATGTTGTTGTGTAAAAAGTAGATTATGTGCATTTATTGATGTCTGGTCTAATGCGAAGTGGAAGAAGCAACCAAGGAACTAAAGGATTAGAGAACAATCCTCTAATTTCTATGTCATGGGAAAGCAGGGAGGAGCTTGCGAGGTTCTCCCCAAGAAGCACGGTCTGATTGATTAAGGAGTGCTTTCCACTGATACCACCTCCATCTATGCCATCACCTACTTTGCCAACATCAAATCCATCTTCACCCATTCCACCTCCACCTCCACCACCACCGAAGGTTGGGATGGCAAGCGCACTCAAATTGTTGGTATTTAAGGGTGTAGGAAATGAGGAACCAGGTCAGTTCTGGTTTGTGGTAAGGCATGTGTGGGAAGTGTTGGGTTGTGTTATATTCTTTCCACGACTAGCCTACGTAGTGAACCGGGGGGTTAGAGGGGGTACGGAGCCCCCCCTTCATTCCGCAGCGGGGAGTTTGAGGGGGGTGGGTAGCCCCCCTCTACGGGGTTCGGGGCAGCGGCCCGAGAAATTTTTTTTGGACACTATATTAGGTTGGGCGAACCTACCTATGGTTTTCGGTCCATGGTATTGGATGCTTTGGCATGTATAAATATGTATTGTAACATTGAAAGGAAAATAATGAAAAATAAAGATCGTAGTCTCGGTTTTTGAGATCCAGCAGGAAATCTCTGTGTATATGTGTTTTATGTGTTATGCTCTCGCATTTTTATTTTTCCTATTATTTAGAATTCGTATGCAGGTAATTTCTGTACGGGGTTAAAACCTACATTTGGTATCAGAGCTGTTTTGGCTTCAAGGGGACGCCCTTTTTGCTGAGGGGTTTCGCTCGGGCTTGTGGTAGACCCTATTCAGTGGGAGATCTGCGAGATCGATTCTAGTGGTGAAAGAAGATGGCGAGCAGCGGAAAGATA
>APFE030417725.1:7890-31072 GCA_000404065.3 Pinus taeda
AGTGCAATGGAGATCAGTTACCAGGTCCTCCTTCAAAGGGATAGCTCCTCTTAACAAGGGATTAGTTCCTCCTCATATGGGATGCATGAACCACTTGGAGCGAACAATCCACGTAACAAATCCTTCTAGAAAACTCTAGAATTACCCCAAAGTGAGTTTTTTAAGATAAAAATTGCGCCTTTTGACTTTCACAGGGGTACGCACCCTCCCCTTTACATAAAGAGCATATAAGTACGCAGATATCCTAAACAAAAGGTGTAGGCCCGCAGGCAAAAGTGAGAGAAAGTGCAGAACCAGAGTTACATTGCTTTTTTGATGTCTTTCTCTCATTTCTAAAGCTTGTTCTGAAGAGATGAGGTTTGAGACTTGCTTAGGAAATTGGCATAGGTGGTGATAGACCCATACTGACTGCAAATAATCAAGGTGACGATATTTTTGTGTAACACTCTCCGAATGGACCTTGTTCATGAAAAATGAGTCTAACACCTCCGAAAGTATTGTTCAGCTCTCAGCTCCTCTTGGCTTCACACTAGCTTGATTGTAATATGTAGTATGTGCTAGACTCTTGGTCAATTGACACACATTCCAAGCCAAGGAAACATAGCTATTTCGATTGGGGTTGAGGGGTATATAGGTGCACAAGCAGCATAGTTGTCAAAGTATATGTTTTATCTCTAGTGTTGCTCCACTACCTACAAGCCTGGACAGTACTCCGATGGAGTCACATAGAAACACAAGAATGGCTTCATTGCCATCGAGCCTAGTCAGTGCCCTGGCAGAGTTACTTGCATCACCTCCCTGCGCAGGAAGCCTTTCTCTTCTTTCACCTTATTCATTTTTCATTTTGAACTTTTTGACTTTTCATTTTTTCATTTTCACAGTGCATAGCACTTATTCATTTCAAAGGCGGAAGAGGGATCCTGACTTATTGATAGCAGAGGAGGTTTTTCCAAAAAATAAGTAGTTTATTGTATCTCTGACATGCTTGTTAAGGTATTCACCCTCACCTTACTCTACTTGACTGAGATGCCAAGGGTTAACCCAAAAACAACCAACTAGAGCAGGTGACACTGGTTACCACACAAGTGTTGTGTTTTCACCTAGGTTCACTTCGAACAGTACGTATTTTCCTTTGACGTATCATGAACTAAAAGTAACAAGCTCATCATACAAAGGCAAGATAACAAATAACCAAGTAGTGATAGTTGTACAAGCCCTTTTTCACTTTACCCATCTCATTTCATGAGTCACACATGGTTTCATGCAAACTAACCTACGAATGAAACAAATAAACAAACTAAAAATCAAAAAAGAAAAGCAAGAGCAGAAGCAAAAGTGAAAGTGAAGAAAGTAAACAAACAAACAAGCAAACAAAGCATGTAAGCAAACAAGCATGCAAGCAAACAACTGAAAGCAAACACTACTCCTACTCCCACACTAATGGTGCATGGGCCTGATCACGTGAAGTGATACTTCCAATGCAGCCACCGGCACATTGGTAGACCCATGTTGGTGAAGGCTTGGTCCGTGAATAACCCAGTTGTGTAGACTAGCATACATGAAAGATATAACAATGAAGACAGCTGCACTCTGTGTTTCAAAGCGCCCAGGGAACATAAGCGAGTACATGTGCATGAAGGACAGTCCATGGAATTATCATGGTGTTGTGTGACACTACGTGCAACTTTGAAGAAAAAGCATACCCTTGGCTGAGACATGCAAGAAAAAGAAAGAAACAAAGATAACTTGCATCATTCACGAGTGCTTGCAATGTAAGGCTCCCTCAAGCCATAAGAAATGGGATCATGTAGTTCGAGTGGAGGAAGTAAAATCTGAGTGTTAGATTGATCTTGAGTGCATACAGATGAGTAATGAGGAGCCTTGAGTGTTTGAACAATTTCCTGATTGGAAGTGAAATCAACCTCAGGACAACAAGGGCCTGACATAACCATCAACTCGAGTTGAAGTACCTCGATGGTATGTGGGGTTTCAACTTCATTGACAGATGGATCTTCACAGACCAGTGGCTTAGACGGATTAAAGACGAGTGAAGCAACATTGTGATCGGATGATGAGGTGAAGAGATCACGACAACCAAGATCAGAAAATTTAGTATGTTGGTTGGCATCCTCATGATTTGATGAATCACACAGAGGGGTAGATGAGAAGGAAAAATGTTCACCCTCTGCATTTCTGGAAAGAGCATATGAAAAGATCAAGTGGATTTTCAACGAATGATTGGTCGTCTCTGTTGTTGGATGATGGGCTAACATATGGTGCATTCTACGAAAGATCAACAATGGGTGCATCCGTGGATGAAGACACACATGCAAAATCATGGATGGTAGGGTTCACCAACGATGTTAGGAAAGAACGGAGGGGGCTCAAACAGAAGGGAGTCATCCTTCACCGAGTGTTGATGCTCAAGCTCCCACTCATAGTCTTCATGAATGACAACGCATGTTGGTTGTGCAACACCAACTTCGTTAGTGGGTTGTTCCTCATTCACAACAAGTGAAGAGTCCAGAATGGACGAACACAAGACAGTGTCATCCAGACGAACACCCGGGTGCAAAGACGAAGATTGAATAAAAGAATGCATTTGAGAACTTGAAGGACTCACAACCAAATCCACGCGAAAAGTGATTGGAGTGATGTTGGGAGAGTGTAAAGGTTTAACATGTGTACAAACATGATACTCAGCATCACTAGGCGATGGTGGAACTGTTGAATGAGAGGAAGGCGGACAGTCCGTTGAGACAGTGCCTGTTCCCACATGAGATTGCGCAGTTCCATCAACAAAGAAGGCTGAGTAAGGCTTGATCTCAAGCTTTCTCTTGGGACGGGCAGATTTCTTAAGACAATACTCGAACCAGTCCCAGAGATAAGAAAACTTCATTTGTCTCCTCGGAGCTTGAAACTGTAAGTCACAGAAGCGCTGCAAAAAATCAATAATGGATTCATGTGGAGCCCTTTGTTGCTGTAACAGTTTCCGATCCAAATGGTCTGGATCAAAATGATAGAACGTGTCTTCGATAATATCACAGAAGTGCTCAAATGAGTGCACAGTGTCAGCCAGGTAGGCTAAGCACCCAACTAAATGGAGATTCGCGCAGTTTGAATGCAAGCAACAAACCGGCTTGTTCATCAGTATACTCATCTTCCTCATGAATCGTGGAAAGAAAGTTATTTAAGTGCTCAAGTCAGGCCACTTCGCCTTCACCATCATACGTGTGAGTGGAAAAGAGATCAAACAGCTCCCCCGAGATGGAGACATCTTCATGATTCAAAAAACACCTTGAGGGAAGAAGAATGCAAGACTCCACAAAATATATGCAAAGGTTCAAAATTGGATGAGATGACACAACTTGTCATCAAGCCCTCCTTCTAGCACCAGAAATGTTGATGGTGCTAGATCCGCTAACATGTCAAGGGGATCTCCCCGGTAAGAAGTCCCAATTAGACCTCAAACCGTTTGGTGTAGGAGTCCCAGCAGTGGGCCGTAAGGTAATGCCTTGACCGTGGTGTCGCACGGAGGCAAGTAAGATAACTATGTCAATAGCAAGGGTGTGACTGATGCAGTGAGTCAAGGAAGGTGTATGAGAGGTTCCAACACTTCGAAGGGAGAGGAAGGTGAAAGTGAGTTCCAGGTTAAAAGGGATCAGTCCCAACTCAACTAAGAACACACAACACAAAGGACATGCACAGCTTCCAGCAGAGCAGTCCACTCTGATGCGGCAGTCACATCATACAAGGTAAGACAACATGAATAGTAGTCATAGATGAGTCCGAGATGAGTGTGACGATTGTTATAGCAAGGTTCATGTGAAAGCTTTTTCTAATGTTCAGCAGAGCAGTCAACACAGACAGTGACAACATTAACAACATATGTAACACATTAACAACAAGATTCATATAATTGCATGTGAATTAGTTCATACACAAGTATGTAAGTTAAACAACACATATCATTAAAGCAACTGAAGGAGTCCAACTACAAATAACAAAATATGCATGAAAATGTGTTGGCTCTTATTATATAAAGAAGTGTAAGTCACGATCATACAATACATCCGTGTAAACCTACTAGCCCCAAAAGTCGATTGTTGCAGCCACATCTGCCTGCTCCTCCAAAGAGATGTACTAGCTCTGTGCAGTGGAGAAGCCAAGATGTGTTACAATACTATCCAAGCCTTCTTCAAAATAGTCTTAATAGAATCTTGGCTGACCAAAAGCCTCTTCAACGAGTTATGAGGGCCTATTTATAGCAAAGAGTGGGGTGACCCTTAACATTCCCCTTTGTGACAGTTCAACTACCCTCATGAATCTTCACCTACTGTATGACTGTTACATCCAACCATTTACACTTGACTTACACTTGACATGACTCAACATTACAATGCACATGTAATCATGTGAGACAACATGGCTTGAGCAAGCCTTGCAAGACATCACTGACACTCGGTCCACTATGATGAGAGAAACTCTTTGACATGCTTTTGATAGTGAAGGTGGTGAGCTGATGCCAAGTTTGGTCATCCGTGATGGTGTGTATACACCTCATGGTGACATCTTACTGAAGCAAACTCTTTCCTCCATTGCAATTGATTCATTGGTTCGGCCCCTTTCATCCAACTCATCTGCTAATATGCGCATGGTCTTCTTGGATACGGTTGAACCAACAACACACTAATGCATAGTGTCTGTGCTGATATTAGAGTGTGTTCTAGTGGACATGTGCATCAACTTGTCGCAGTACATGTTCAACCCAAGTTGGACTTGCTTCTTGTCTTCACCTTGGTGAGTGTGTTGAATGGGTTGGATTGCATGAATGCGCTCAACTACATGAATGTTGTTGGATCCATTGCATGCGATCAACAACACTGCTCACCATGTATGCTCTGTGTTAGCTACTGGGATGGATCCTTAACTTGTACTGGCACAATTTGATTCGCGAGTGCATGTTGCGCCCACTGTTTTCCCTGTTCCTACTGCAACTCATTGGACTGTCTGTGTAGCGTCATGTTCTTCCTGATTTGCTGCTTCAGCACATGCAACTCCTTCTTTGTTGCATCTTCTGCCTTCATACGATCTTTTTCTCGTGCCGTCACTTCATAGCCTGAGTCTCCAAAGTTTCTTTCATTATTAGTGGGTCTACTTGATCTTGCAACTTTTCTCCCCCTCTATGTTGTCAACGGCCTTCCTCTTGCATTCACTGCATTCAGTATGTTGTCTTCAGTTGTTTTTCACGATGCCACTCGTTATGATGTTGTTGCTTGATGTCCTTGTCCATGAACAACTCGATGTCTTCATGAGTAGCCAAGCTCATAGACACTTGATCGACTGCATCCATAAGCGTGCTTTGAATGATGTCTTCGTCTCTGCTCTCCTAGAAGCCATTGTACTTATAGAGTCTCCAAAATATATTCAAAATATCATCCACTTTCACCTTTATCACCACCAATTCACTCACATGTCACAACTCTATGACCGTATAACCTTTCATTAGCCTCCATTTTCATAATTATATGGGTTACCTTTGTGTTTTCCAAAAGTTAATGATTTCTAGTATTATAAGTGAATTAAACGGTTAAAATTTAGAAAAATGACATATACTTGCTAATACTTAAAAGTGACTTGAGTTTCATGACATGTGTAGGTCATTTGGAAGCTTCCAAGGCACCGTTATGTGGCCTCCAATACTCAAATTCGAATTATCTTCAAGATATGGAAGAAGATTTGGATAAAGGTCAAGAGTATATGTGTCTCATCATTACCTATTTGAGTTGTAACTCTATGAGATTTTCTAGGGATCTAGGGAGAGAATAATGGACCTCCATTAATGAGGTAGCTATTTTTGTTTTTGTATAAATAGAAGAGCCTTCTCCTTTGAAAGGCATGTGTAAATTTGGGGAAATGCTTATGTTTTGAATATAGAATTTGGATTTGGTACCATGCTCATGGCTGATGTTCACCTTGATTTGGCTTGCATTTGGAGCCTCTCAACTTGCTATCTCTCATTCTTTTGGATTCGCCACCTACAATGTGTGAGATTTATTGTTTTTCATAGATTAAATATTTATTACTTTCATAGATTAAGATTTATTTCTTTCATATCTTTTCCTGTGTGAGAGGTTAAGAGTGATTGTCTTTATTTGGTTTCTACCTAGAAGTTAAGAGCATTTGTTTTTATTTTCTTTCATATCTTTTCCTGTGTGAGAGGTTAAGAGTGATTGTTTTTATTTTCTTTCTACCTAAAAGTTAAGAGCATTTGTTTTTATTTGCTTTTAGATCTTTTCATGTTCGAGAGGTTAAGAATGATTGCTTTTGCTTTCATTTCTGAAAGAGTGGTGTGCTTTTTAGTTCTTGCAAGATTGAAAGATTACGATTTTAATTTCGTGTGTTGTATTATAATTGTACTATAATGTCTTTTGAGTTGTTTGTTGAATTAGAATAGGTGAATTTGGTTTGTCATTATTTGGTTTCGTAGTTAGATTGATCTAAATTGAAAGCTAATTTTTAGCATATATAGTGCATGCACTCTTCGCAAGATTTACGAAACCCCCAGGTTGACAATTAAATGATAGGTAATTAATTTGCCTCAACAGTACTTGTACTGCTGAGAGGCAGATGAACACCTGTGATACCTGTAGACATGGCAACACTCATAGCAAGAAATCTATCAGTTGAAAACCAAAATAAACATGAGAACTGACTTGCAACATACCTGGGTGAATGATCACGAAGGTTGCATAATTTCGACTGGGAGGTCGGGAGACTGATTGCCAAGACTACACAAGGCACAGTCCAGGCTACTGTGAGACTCGCTAACTGTTGAAACTACGCAATGCACATTCTAGTCTAGCTATTGACTGCTGGGATTGCACAATGCGCAATTCCAGCTAGGAAGGATTGCTGGCCCAGGGACAGATTTGCGCAATTTCTTGGGCCAAGCAGCCACTGTCCTTAAGAAATGTGAAAAATAGTCTTGGAGGCCAGTGCTGGGCAGGAATGTGCAAATATGGAGAGGAAGGTGAACCTTCCTTTCCCAGATTGCGCAATGCAATCTTGGTGAAGGCAGAGCCCGGGCCAAGGTTGGCCCGACTCTCCGACGGGAAATTGAAAGAAAGTAAGTCAGTGAATGAATGGTGACACCAAGTGATAGCAGAAGTGATCGACAGTGCATGCAAAACATGAATGAAAGATTCAACAAACAGATCAACATGCATGTGGGTGAGGTAGTTTGTCGGTTGGGCAAACGTTCGTGCAAAGCAATTTCATGCATGCGCCAACATTGAAATAGCAACGAAAACTGAAACAAAGCTAGGATAGTCTAGTATACATGTAAATGACAACAAGCGTTTAAACAAATCAAGAAAACAGTGCTCCCACTAGCGAAAACACAAAAAGCAACAAAAATGCAGCACAAGGCATGGGAAGCGAGCTTACGCCAAAATAGCTGAGTTGAATGTGCTAACTGCTCCTAGATGTGATGTGGGATGTAGAGCTACAAGGTTGATGCGAGGAATGAGCTCCGCAGCATCCATTTGATGAGTTTTTATAACATCGAGGTTGTGACATGCATGCCACGAATCTAGGGGAAGCGACACTAGGTGGAAGGTTTTAAAATGGATCCTTGCATGTAACCTCCAACTGCTAAACATAGATCCCTGAAACAAGGGATGCCTTTGCATGCTGCCTTGGGAGAAACAACCCATGCATGCAAGTTTGTTTTGCTCAATCTCAGAGGGAACTAGTCAACTTAGTTGCACATGTAAGAGACTGCTTGACTGCTCGAGAAAAATGCGCATTTCTCGCTAGGAGTTGGGCTGGTTGCCAAGGAGATTTGTGCAATTTCTGGGCAAAGCAGCTAACTGTTGCCAGATTTGCACAAATCCTGGTCTAAACAACCTGCCGCTAGGAAAATTTGTGCAAATCCTGCTGGGAGGGTTGGCTGGCAGGATTGCGCAATCCTGGATCGCAACAGGCTGTTAGAGAGGATTGCGCAATTTCTGGAGGGAAGGCTGGTTTCCCTCTAGAAATGCGCAATTTTCAAGGGGAAGCTTCTTAGCCTGTATTTGGACCAAATCCAGGTGAGTAGCCTGTGAAGGGAAAATATCAAACTATGATCGGCAGGCTTCCTTTGAGGAAGAAAGACACTGAAGCTTGAGGACTTGACGAAGCAAGGCAAGCTGCTGTGGAGCTTGGTAGGGAGGCTCCAAAACAGACTAAGGAAAAAATTTTGGAGGGTGGTTGTAGCTGCTACAACAAAAGGTTATAACCATGACTCTACCTAGACTGTAATGGATTTTAATTTTTTTTAATAAGAATTTTGACCTATCCAATATAAATGTGCTTGGTCGACCCTTTAGTGTTTTGTACCATTAACAGATGAAATAAGTTATATACTCTCGGTCAACAGATGAAATAAGTTATATACTCTTGATCAGCATATGAAATAAGTTATACACTTTATCTACTTATGGACGTTGGAACCCTCCCATCCTGTAGTTTCTTGTTCTCAGACTGTGGTTTAGGGTTTGGCCTAGTAACTTATCTCAAGTTAATGTTTTTGCTTTGAATTATGACCACGTTCAGAGCTTGTAACAAGTCTTGTTTGGTGTCCCCAGGACCCAACCAGTTCGCTCCTTTGGTCATCAAAATACATGAGAAATAATGGAAACTTGTTTAATTTGTAGTTAACACTTGTTCTAGTAATGATAATGGTTCTATTGGTAATTTATTAATTACACTTCTGAAATGGTGACTACTATGTTTGATCAACATTATGTTAGTTCTGTTATTGTAAGCCCTTATGTTTACGGGTCTGCACACTCATTGTTATTCGGTTGGTTAATGGGTATGAGTCCTTTCTATTTTAGGCTCAAAATTCGCGACTTTTGTTCTTCGATCAACTACTTAGATATTTACTTGTTACTACTAGCTTGATATTTGAGAAATGGCAATGTTATAGTTATCTTCCAATGCATTTGGTTTTTCAGCGTTTGCATGTTGTCCTAACAATTTAGTTCCTTCTCATATTTTCATTACAATGTTTGTTTATATGATTTGGGGTTTCCCCGCACCAGTAGTTTTGTTTTCATTTCCATGTTGAACAAACTTCCAACTCAAACCCGAGTGATTTCACTGAGTAATCGAAAGTCCAACTGCTTGTCCTCACTAGGGAAATAAAGAGGTTTTGACGTGAGCCCTGATGATTAGCAAACCACTAATATACCTATTACCCAATACATTTATGTAATATGGGGTATTGTTAACTTCTTTTGGTTATGCTTGTAAATACAACAACAGTTGTGGTTTATTTGCATAAATAAATATACCTATATTTACATATACTTTCAGTAGTTACAACACAATAAAATTATAATATAACTTATTAGAAAAGACTAATGAAACATGAATAGTATATCTCTAACCTTTTTTAGGACAGAACACAGAATGTCTGCAAAGGAGCCCACACACCCAACTCCTTCACAACGGTAACCCCAAACACTCTGCAACCAATTGATCACAGTACCTCAGAAAGGAGACATTAGCAAGAACTACAAAGATGATCTTCGACCACAACTCCCTTCAAATATACCTTGAATCCCACCACATCTGACGTTTTCGTTTCCACCAACCTCCTCTCTGCCTCCACAAATGAAATCAAGCCACATCCAGAAACAACACATACCAATGATGCTCCATTTCTTTCTGGTTTTTTACAGAATTCTCTTTATTCTTGGAAATCGAAAAATTTCGAAATGCTCGAAATTCCTTGCAACCTGTTTCTTTTTTTATTTGAAAGTGTGTTCAAATTAAATTTTATAACTATAATATTTTATTTTTTATAAAAATTTGTGACCATCAATTAGTTTTCTTAAAAAAACTAAAAATAGTTTTTAATGGTAAATTTATTTGGGCGAAGTTCAAGAGGCCGTGATTCAAACCTCATTGAGTATAATAACCTGCTATAGTGTGTGGTTCAAAGAATAGATTCCCCTTATCCGTGAATCTTGGCTCTTTCCAAAATCATAAGAAATCCTGAGTCTTCCTTACATTAGGTCTGGCAATTACCGATTCACCATGCCCTCAAAATATATTATATATATTGTGTGTGTGTGTGTGTGTGTACACACACACACACACAACACACACATACATACAAACACACCACACACAACACACATCACACACACCATACATATATATAGATAGGGTATTAAAGATGACTGCAATATTAATAATAGTTACCATAATCTAAAAATGAATTTCAATATTAATAATGATGATTTAATTTTCAATAAAAGTAAAATAGACATTAATGATAATAGGCATAGCGAAAATTGTGATGCATCTAATTATACTAATTTTATTAATTTTAATTTTGATAATTCTAACTGTTTAGGTGATTCTAATAATATTAATAATTTTAATAAACTTTCTTTTTATAAAAATAAGAAGATTTCTTTAATAATAACAACAACAACAACAATTTGTTCTTTTAATAATATGGTTTTTAATCTTTCCAAGTTTTCGTTTGATCCTTGGTTTATAATATTCTTGAAAAGGGGTTGAATTTTTCTCTAGCCCCTCGAAAAGTTCCAGTTGAGGAGATCATTTGCTCTATTGAATCCAGAATCAAGGAGTTGTCAGATCACATTAAGAATGTCATTAGGCAAGATTGTTTTGTGATTTTGAGAAATGCTACGCTGCCTAAAATAAATATTAGCAAGGTGGAGTTCGATGCCATGAAATCTTTAAACAATAACCCTGAGGTTGTTGTCCCTAAAGTTGATAAAGGAGGAGGGGTTGTGATCTTGGACAAAGATGATTACAAGAATAAAATGTTAGATCACCTATGTAGTAGTGGAAGCTATAGAAAGCTAATAAGAACCCCATTAAAAAGGTTTCAAAGGTTGTTGGAGAGGTTATTAAGTCTAATAACTCTGTAAGCTCAATTAGTCACAAGCTTATAGAAAGTAACCCTCTCACGCCTAGGATCTATGGCTTCCTAAGATTCATAAGGAAGGGGTCCCTTTTAGACCTATTGTCAATACCGTAGGTGGGCCTACATATCTCCTAGCTAAGTATTTAGCTAAGAAGCTTAAACCCTTAGTAGGTAAGTCTAGTTCCTTTATTAAAGATTCTTTCTCCTTTGCTAATGAGTTGAAAGATATTGAGTTTGATCTTGATGATTTTATGGTGAGTTTTGATATTGTTTCTCTTTACACGAACATCCCGATTAAAGAGGCTATTGAAGTTATCAATCACATAACGAATCCTGATTCTGCTAAGATTGTTGAGATTTTCCTTACCTCGACCTTCTTTAGTTTCGAAGGTGAATTCTATGAGAAAACGTGCAGAGTAGCGATGGGTTCTCCCATCTCTCCTAGGTTTTCCAACCTCTTTATGGAAGACTTTGAATCTAGGGATTTAGCCTATGCTCGTTTTAAACCAAAATTGTGGAAGAGATTCGTTGATGATACCTTCAACTTATGGCCCCATGGTAGGGAAAAGCTAGCTTCTTTCTTTGAGCATCTTAATAACCAGTGTGATTCCATTAAATTCACCACGTAATGTGAGGTTAATGGAAGCTCACCCTTTCTTGATATTCTCATCTCAAGAAAGGATGATGGTTCTTTCTCCCACCAGGTGTTTCATAAGAAAAGCCATAGTGAGCAGTGTCTTCATGCTAAATCTCATCACTTTCCAGCCCAGAAACTAGGTGTTCTCAATAATCTAGCTACTAGGGTTATTCGGTTTCAGATGAAAACCATTTGATGGATGAGAAAAACCATCTCTTTAATGTTTTCAAGAAGAATGGTTATAGTAAGTTGTAAGGTTTCAGAGCCTTTTTAAAAGCTAGTCGGGGACCTAATTCTAAAAAAGAGGATATGGTGGCCTCTAATGTTCAGCTTCCCTATATCCAATGGACGACTAACAAAATTTCTAGAATTCTTAAGAAGCAAAAGATTGGCTCCACCTTTAGACCTTTTAAAACCATTCGTAGCTCTTTAAGATCTGTCAAAGACACTATTGATCCCAAATGCATGATAGGTGTTTATTTAATTCTGTGTTCATGTGGAACCCCCTACATCGGTGAGACTGGTCATTCCATTTAACAATGGATTCAAGAGCACGCAACGAACCTTAAGGATTGTAGGACCCGCTCATCTACTCTAGTTGAACACGCTGAATTAAATAATGTGGCTTTTAGAGGTACATTCCAATATGTAGTCTAATTAGGGGTATTGTTTAATATGCCACGAACGCATGCGATATGTCAGAGGTTCATTGAGTTAAGCCCCTGTGTTACCCCACAACCCCTCACCCTATATGCCCTCCCCCTCCGCAACCATTTTAGATCCACCTCAGACTGGGAATCTCTTTACTACCAAGACCAAAATGGAGGTCGACTTCGTTATTCAAGCAATCACTAAGACCACCTATGGTGCCATCATTGTGAATACTAACCCTTCATATATGGTTATGATGCCTCTTCTATCCTTGCTGCTGGCATCGGGCTTTGAATTAGCGAATGCCCAGCCCTCTCATCCTAGTCCCCAACGCGACAAATGCCAAGAAGTTATAAGCATCCTTACTCAGCCCACTAACCCTACCCCCCCTCACCATTGCCAACCGTTCTAGAGATCCATGCCGACACCCACACCGCAAAGGATCTATAACAAGAAACTTCACCATAGGGCCAAACTAAAAGGTCAGTCACTAGTGGACAACCGCTGCAGGCCCAATTTCCTCTCCCGATACCATGTCAATCGATGATAGCCATAATTGGTTGTCCTCTCAATTATTTACTTTTATCCAAATGGTTGTGCGCCAAGTTGAAGCACTGCATAATACTTTGTAGTCGATCATGAGTAATAGCAACAACAAAGCCTTTCCTTGACAGCTGAGTGGGATCAACTCCTCCAAGAAACGTAAGCGTTGCAACAACAGGTAAATGATATCAATGAAAAATTTCAGATGCTTTGGCCTACTATCACAAAGGTAGTACTAAATGCAACAACATATTTCTTAGCCTCCACCCTTTCTAATCACTATGACCACATTAAAACCGCATGCACCAACATTGTTTCTTTGAACTGGGAGCTTAAGCACATTATCGTAACCAGCCAGAAAGCACTCCCTAATCTAACCACTCAGTATGCCGTCGAAATTGAGCAGTAAATTACTAACGTAGGTTTTGTTAAGGCCTCCCTTCATCATGCTACTAGAAAAGCACAACAAATCTTCAAACATGTTCATGACTAGTTTGGTTTCCTCGCTAAAAATAATCAACTAATCTATGCTTTGCATTAACAGGCTCGCCAATTGTTTAATTAAGCTTTGCTCACGGCTGACGTTGACTAGCAAAAGGATATGTTTACGTCACGGGGGCTCCACTGGGGGAGCAATACCATACCACGTGGGTTCATATTTGGGGATATATATATTGAGGTAAAATGGCATAATATATTGGGGGATATATAGGGGGTAAAGGGTTTTTATATTTGAAGGTATAAAAAATGGAGTCCAAAGTTAATGAAAAAATATAAAGGGGTATAAAAAATGGATACCTACAAATATCTAGTTGAAGTAGGGGTTTTTTAAATTAGGAAGGTGTATTGGGTTGGTATTGGTAGGGGGTTAAATAATGTGATTTTTAGGGGTATTTTCCAATATGTAGTCAAATTAAGGGTATTGTTTAATATTCCGTGAACGCACGTGATAGGACAAAGGTTCATTGAGTGAATCCCCCGTGGTTTGCCTAGCATTATTTTCTAGAGAAGCAAATCCAACAGATTGAGGATGACTCTCGAGCCACTAAGGCTCTACTACGCGACCTCAAGTGACCAATACAGATCCATTTTTAGAAGTTGTGGCAGCTCAACGCTGAAGTTGAGAACCAATGGAACGCCTTCATGACTACCCAGTCGGCCCAACCGACACCTTAACTTACCATGCCATTTCTTGAGAAAGCTGCTACTATGTTGGATTCTTGGTGGTCGACAATCACTGAATACTTCCAATTCAAAGCCAAATCCATCCAATTTGTCCCATAGTTGGGTCCTTCATTTGAAGGAGAACCTACAGCATTAGAAGGAATAGTCTAGGAAGAAGCAACACAACTAGGAGCCCTACAGCAGCAAGGAGAATCAATGACATCAACCAAGGATTGACTCAGGGATGAGTCAATCACTTATGGTCAGGGCTTGTTGGGTCCTTCGTTTTGGGACAAAATTTTGACACATTTTGATTGAGCCTAACCGAAAGGCAGTTGCACAGGAGACTGTCAAGGAAAAGAAAGAAAATTCGTCAAGATCTATCAGACACTGAAGTTGGAAAGAGGAAAATGCGAAAAATTGTTAGCATAGCAGAGTTCATAAAGATCATCGAGGAGAGAAGGGGTAGTTGCAGCAGAGTCACAAAAGTCGTCGAGAGTATGGTATCGAAGGGAATGACTAGCAGTTCAAGCGAGTGAGATTGTAGAGAAATTCTACAAAAAGAAAGAGGAAAAAACAACAGAAGGGAGGAGGCGCAGATCATATGCCGAAATGTTGCCATTGTGTCTATTGAGATTGTTTCTATTCTTGGCTCATCTCTTTCTGACCTGAATTGAATAATGATAAGTTTGATCCTTGAGGGGCCTTAGTACCAGGACATAATGATGTAATATATTTTAGTGAAAAGGAGCTGCATGACTTTTCTATATCTTTGAATGTGTTGATTTATATGGGCCCTTTTAACTTTTCTTTTGCATGAATGTGAACGTTATCTGTCTCTTTAGTTGTGTCGCAAGCTCTACTTTGCGCCTATTGCATGTCTGATGATATGATTTCCTAATGGAGATGTGGATGTTGAATTGTTTGCCATAACATTCCTTGATGTGTGGTTGTAATCCATTTCCTATTTAAGTATCGACACGCCTCAAGTGAGGCACCTTACTTTTACGAGTAAGGTGAAAATGTCAATGTTATGCTAGACTACAGTAGATCATTGGTTGGCCCCTGAATTTGAACCCAGGGTCTTTATCCATTACAATTTTGATGAAAATAATTTTTTCTTAGATTGTCCATCTAATAATCACATTTGATCTAATTTTCAAAATAGTTGTCACACTACCAATCTTCTTGAACTTTTAACTCTACTCATATGAGAATGCTTCTTACACTTATTTTTAAGCATAGAAATAAAATGTAATTTTTTTTTAATTAATCTCTTACTTTCTTAAAGTTTAGTAAATCATCATTATCTCTCACACATATTTGAAATTTTAATATATATAATATATATATATAAGAGTATAATTGCTTCAATAATAATATCTAAATTAAATTCCCCATGAAAAAAAAGCTACTAATAAATGATTTATAAGAAATTAGGTTTTTGGTTTGGTTACCTATTCAAACTAGTTATAAATATACAAGGGACCATTTAGCTCACTTTGAACATGTGTAACTGAAGTTGGTTTGGTGACCTATTCAAACTAGTTGTAACTATACATGGGACCACTCAGCTCACCTTGAGCATGTGACACTCTTGTAGTAACTATCCACATAACTTTCCATGTAAAACGATGATAAGCTGAGCTTTCATGTTTGTCTATTCACAAACTATTCTTGTAGTCAGAAAAGCTACTTAAAAAACTACTTTACACATCTTGGACTTAATATAATCAAATTTTGAATTAGATTAATTTAAATATTGTATAATTATTAATACCAAATTGATTTAATCAAATTTTGAATTAAATTAGTTAAATATTGTATAATTATTAATATAAGATTGATATTAGATATATCATTATAAATTTAGTTTTGAGAAAAAAATTAATGCATATGTAAAGTAAGAGATGATGTAAGGAGTTATGCATATTAATTAATTAATATAACTAAAATTTATAAGTATAATGTATGGAGATATATTACTATATTTTATTTTTAATTTTAATTTTACTAAATAATAAAAATTTAAGATTTATTTAATTTAGAAATATTAATATTTTCTTAATTATATTGAAATTATAATATATATATTTATATTTATCTAAAAATTTTAGATACACAAATAATTATATATGATTAATCTAAAAACTTTTTAAATACATAAATAATCTATAACTGGAAACACTAATATCATGAATAATATTTCAAAAACATTCTAAAATAAATAAAATTGGTTTTTTTTACAACAATTTCATAATGCATAGTAAAAACAACATTGTGTCATTCAACACTTTATTTTAACTCTGGAATATTATCACAAGTTCCTTGCCCATAAGTGCAACATCCAAACAATACTCTGAAATGTATGCTCTTGTATGTGCATTTGTATTCATACAAGAGGGTGTGAAAAGAGTAAGTAGTCAGAGTTAGCAAAGGAGGTAATAAAATAATATATGTAAATTATAATTAATATATATATTATATATATATATATATAATATATATATAATATAATATTGTTTTATTTTATTTTTTTATTTTGTTTAAAAATTTAATAAAAATTATTAAAAATAGATGTATTTTTGTTCTTATATTTTTAAAATTAATATTTTTATAATTTTATATTTTTTTTTATCATTTTAAAATAATACTAATAACTATTAAAAATTTATACATCCCAATGAATTTATATACTACAAATCAAAAAATTAATTTGACAAGCATTGTTTTCAATTCAAACCAAAAATTCATTAAAAAAATCCAAAAAATCAGACTTAAACACAACTCTTATTATTAATTTCAACTCTTATTATAATAATTTCATCTCTTTGACAAAATCCAAATCCAACCATTCTATTTACTTAACATTATTGATAATCTTTTTTCCACTGGAAAAATCAGTAACTTTCATTATAGGTGAAAATTACATATAGCAGATGCCGAGGCATTACATGATTGTTTTACAAAAAACAGCTGGTCATTGAGCTGTAGATATCATCCTATACAAGTCTGTGTAGCTGATTAATCATGAAAATTCACCAAAAGTTCTATCTATATACATGTCCATGTTCTGTTATATGCTATAATCGAAGAAAAAACAAAATTGCCATAATTATCCTCAGATGGGGTTGTTGCCCCTTTGTGCTCTTTGTTCTATAAATGGCCTGTGATAATATTGATATTCCTCTGCTCCATTCTGCTCTGAGATTAACCACTCGCCTCGGGGAAAAGACGAGGGCTCTTTGGATAATTTGTCAGCCGCGCTGTTATGCTCTCTGTAAATATGCAGACATGTGCACAGGTTATAAGCTGCTTTAAGAATTAGAGTGTCATGAAGAAAATTACTGAGAGTGTGTGAATGACAATTTGTGATATTGTTGATCCAGTTAATAACCACCAAAGAGTCACCAAGAATAGTAATACTGGAAATCTCGCGAGATAATGCAAAATGAAGGAGACCATGAACAGCAGAGAGTTCAGTAAAATTATTAGATCCAATGCCAAGACCCATTTTGACAAAGAATCTATGGTGATCGTTAATATGCAGAACGAAACCCCCCCCACACCCATCCTGGTTGGCAGCTCCGTCGAAATAAGCCCATGGGATGGTTCTGTCAATATGCGGCAAAGGTTGAATATTTCGTTGACGAGGGGGAGGAGGGTCCGGAAGCTCTTGGTAAGCAGATATAATGGAAGCCTCCACTCTACATCAAGTGATGGCACGGTCATCGAAAATAGCCCGATTTCGGGCCAGCCAGATATACCATATAGCTACAGGAGGGAGATTTTGTATTTTAGATCCCGGGTGATGTGAAGACCAGATCTCCCAGGCCCCCTTAAAGTCTATGCCTTCCCACTTCTCAGTAATACGCAAGTGATTACAGATGTTATTCCACAGGTTGACAATAACAGGGCATAGAAGGAATATATGGTCCAGGGCCTCCGATGCATCTCTGCAAAATATACACCATGATGGGCCACAAATAGCTCTGCGATTGAGGTGTTCTCCCGTGGGGATATTGCCATATAGCGCACACCAGAAAAAGAGTTTGGACCGGGGGGATGCCTTGAGCTTCCAAATAGAATGCCACCAAGACTGTAGTAGATCCGGCATCCTATGTGCAATGAGTGCTGTGTAGCCCAATTTTGGAGCGTATGAGCCATGATCAGCAATGCACCAAATGAGTTCATCCGGGCCTTGTTTTATTCTAATATGAGATTCAGATAAGGCCTCGATATATTGTGCCCATTCCTGGTGCCAATGATTTGGAAGATTTAATTGCTGGGCTGACTTCCAGGCTTGAGAGAATAAATCAGAGTGCTGTTGGTCTGCAATTTGGGCAAAAAACCGAATATTCTGAGCTTGTAAACGCAGAATGAGATCTGGGCTGAGATTATGTCTACCCCCACTATTGATCCAAGGATCCAACCCGATCCTGCCCGACCACCCATCATTAATGCGCCAGGCAAGATTGTTCCGAATGAGGGGGAGTGATAGAATTAGGGCCTTCCAGACAGAGGAAACACCTGTAGATGACCAGGACGGTAATCGGGCCCATTCCAATATACTGAGAGGCCAAATGTATTTGTGATAAACAACCTGAGTCCAGAGATTTGTCTGGTGAGCAGAGTCCATCCCATCTTTGCGGCCAGGGCTTTTGCAAATTCAGGCAGTTCCTTGAGTCCCACCCCCCCCCCCCCACTTTTTTGGTAGAGAGATCTTTTTCCAGCCAATCCAAGCAAATAATCTTTTGTCCTGGCTTCCATTCCAGAGATATCTGTTACAGATTTGTTGAAGTCGCCCGAGGATGTTCCTAGGAATCCAGGCTAAGGCCATCCAGAAAACAGGAGTAGCTTTTAATACAGACTTTATAAGAACCAATCTCCCAGCCCTGGAGAGATATCTGAAGCTCCAACCTGAGAGTCTTTTTTCCAACTTAGTAGCCAGCCAGACCCAATCAGCAATCCTTTGACAAGTGGGTTTCAGATTGAATCCCAGATATTTTAGACCTCTATCCAGAGGATGTACCGCGTAAGGGAAGGATTGTAAGCCAATCTGTGTCTCCTGAACAGAAGTGCGAGCACATGTGATGGTAGATTTTGACTAGTTTGGCGTCATCCTAGTAGCAGAGGAAAAAAGAAGGAGAATTTTTGCGAAAGCACGAGAGTCTCGGACACTACCATTAAGGAGGATAAGAACATCATCTACGAAGAGTAGATGTGTGATATAACAAAGATCAGCGCGGAGTCCTCCAATATCTCCTGTTATTTTTGCAGATTCCATGAGACGGCTGAGTCCTTCCATGACCAGAAGGAAGAGTAAGGGTGATAGAGGACACCCCTGTCTCAGACCTCTGTCCGAGTGGAAGAAATCGGTGGCCGAGCCATTTATAAGAATACTGAAGGAGGGAGTGGTAATGCAGGCCATGATCCAAGTGATGAAGACATGAGGGAAGCCCAAGTGGATGAGAATCATTTTGAGGTATAGCCAGCTGACCCGATCAAACGCTTTAGACAGATCAATTTTCAATAGAATGGCTCTTAAATGTTTGGACCATAAGGAGTGGAGGGCTTCTTGTGTGAGTCCAATGGCTTCATGGATCTGTCTGGATTCGAGAAATGCAAATTGCTGAGGGGCAATGGAACGGGAGAGAATAGGCCTGAGTCGGATAGCAATGGTCTTGGAAATGATTTTATAGAGACAGTTACATAAGGAGATGGGCCGGTAATCGTCAAAAGATGCCGGAGTGTCTGATTTAGGAATGAGAGCTATGAAGGTGGAGTTTATGGCATGATAGATAGATCCAGTGGACCGGCTTTCCTCAACCACCTGAAGTAGATCCTGACCAAGGACATCAAAGAATGCTATGTAGAATTCAATGTTCCAACCGTCTGGCCCAGGGCTTTTGTCTTTTTTGAACCATTTCAAAACGCCTTCCAGCTCCTCAGTCGAGACTGGATCAGTTAAAGCCTCCAAATCTTCTTCCTCAATGAACCTCGGGAAATGATTTGCCACATTGATAATATCCAGTAAATTTTCTTCTCGAGGGCTCCTGTATAGGTTCCTGAAATGGGAGATGCCCAGATGTGCGAGCTTATTAAAATTATCAGCAATATCTCCATCTGGGGTGGGGAGCTTCCAAATAGTATTAGACACCTTTCTGCACTTTGCAAAGTTATGGAAAAACTTTGTGTTGTCATCCCCAGCTTTCATCCATAATGCTCGGCTTCTTAATCTGATGGATTCCTCTCTTTCCTTGAGGATCTTAGCCTTTTGCTGTTCCAGGTCTATAAGCTTACATTTCTCATCAGCTGATATGAAACCCTGACCCCTCTCATCAGTGAGAGAACATAGGGCTACTTCAATTTGGGAGAGCTGTACTGTTTCCCGATTCCTTTTCTCCCTAGCCCACTCAATGGTCAGATATTTTATCTCAGCAAGGTTCCTGCAGAAACCTTTGGCCAGAGGGGCCAAGCCATGAATGGGGTGTGAAGCCCAAAAGTCTTTTATCATCTGAGTATAATTCTGATCCTTCAGCCAAGTGGGATTAAATTGAAGGGGGCCTTGGGCTTCCTGAAGGGACCCTGGATTTCCAAGTAAATAGGATTGTGATCAGAAATCCCCCCTGAGCCAATCCATTGACGGAATAGGTACAAATGCTGAAGAAGAGGTCCCTTTAACAGAAAGCGATCCAGTCTACGTGCAAGAGCAGCATCCCCAACACGCCGATTCCTCCAGGTGGGTTGGAGACGCTGCAAAGGGATATCCACAAGATCAGATTGCTCCAGCAGGTTGGTCATATAAGAAGTGATGGGGTCAATTTGTGCCTCTGATCCCCAAGACTCCCCAAAACCAAGAGAGAAGTTGAGATCCCCACCAATAATGACATGCTCAGAGTTTAGCAAGGGGAGCTGTAGGGTGTGCCTCCAGAATGATTCTCTCTGAGAGCATGGGGCATAAATATTGACCATCCTGAGATCCATTCCAAGATCTGCCGAGAAGAAATCCAGTCCAATGAAACCTATTCCACCCCAGGTAGAGGTAGGTTTAATGGTACGAGAGTTAAGCCCAATGGCGATACCACCAGATCGACCCACTGCATTGTTTGCAAAAAAACACCACCCGGGGACCATTGATTGCATGACATGAACAATTTGCTCTGCAGGGCAGAGGGTTTCCTGAAGCATGATAATGTCAACAAGCTCAGACTCAATGAGCCTCTTCATGGCTAATTTTTTAGAGGGACTAGCCAGTCCTCTGCAGTTAAAAGATAAACACTTCATGGGGGAACACTGCTCGGGGTGTGTCCTGCTCTAAGAACCCCGTCAATGGTTGCTTGTCTACCTGAGACAAACTCTGCCCCAACTTGTTTTATGGCTTTGAAAAGATGGGATTTCCTCCCTCTGGTGTGTAACGATGCCCCTTCAGGTATGATCACGCCCAAACCCGAGTGACCTACAGCTGAATCTTTGGGAGTTCGGGACCGAAGGAAGTATGGGTGGGGGGGGGAAGAGGATCGGGGGGGTGAACAATGCACAGAGGAGGTGGCAATGATGGGATTTGTGCAAGTGGACGGGGATGTAATGATGCAAGATAACATGGAGGTCTGTACAATTGAACCAGGATAATATAGACCATCAACAGACGAAAAAGAAGAGGGAGTAGGATCAGATAGCGTACCAGCTTCTGCCGCCGAACGAGCCCTCGTTTTGGGAGGTGAGGTTTTGTGAATCCCAACATCGTCCACCGGGGCAGAGACCGAGGGGGTCGTTCCAGCAGAAGGAGGTCTCGAAATTATTGGAGACGCCGTCCTGGTAGATGTCGGGGTACCCCTTTCTGAATCTGGAGGTTTTTTGTTGAGAGGGCATTCCTTCACAAGGTGTCCGACCTTGTGGCATCGCCTGCAGCGGAAGGGGACTCCTTCATAGTCTAGCAGCTGTGTACGAATGCACCTTCCCCATTGAAGCGTGATCTGTTCCTCAAGACCTTCTCGGGTGTCAAGATAGACCAGGACCCGAGCAAGTGTACGATGCCCAGATTCCACATAGGTGCGGTCATAATCCAAATAAGTCCCCAGGGCATTTCCAACCCTAATAAAAACTTGCTCATCCCAGAATGGTATAGGTAAACCAGGGAGTCGAACCCAGATAGGGCCGGCGCCAAGCTGCTCGCGTTCTGTGTCGAAGAGGGGGTTCCAGCGTCTGAGGAGGACATGAGCCATTTCAATATGCCAATATCGCCCGAGGACGAGATTCGTTTGGCAGACCTTGGAAAACTTTAGTGAGAACCATCCCCTGGGTAATACATGAACCACGGGAAGGCCAAATAGGACCCCTCCCCAGATTTCCTTAACCCAAAGATCTAGCCTCTGTTTTGAGTAGGCTCGGCCCCTGACGTGCCCAACCAAGACAGTGTTTGCGATATCCATATACTCCCCCAGAGGTTTTGATTCGTCGAACTTTATAGAAATGTCCCTCGATTTTGACCGAACACACTTCACCTGATACCATCGCCAGGGCAAGGGTCTTTTGGAGGAGATGAGACCGCGGGCGTCTCGAACCACCCAGAGGAGCGAGTGCCGGAACCGGGAGGGTATGTCACCGGGGGTGGATGGGGGGGAACCGCGGGGATGGTAGCCAAAGGGTCGAAGGAAAGGCGATGGGGGGGTGTTGGTGGCCAGAAAGTGAAGAGACCCTGGAGAAAGCTGGGGAACTTCAAATGGCGGGGAAAGAGAATGGTGGCCCTCTGCAGTCGATGGGTCAGAGGAAGGAAAAAGATGCTGAGCCGGGACCGAAGATGATGCAGAAAGGGATGGCTGGGAATGTGTATGTGTAAAATGCGGTATACCAAAGATTATATTCTCCGGCGAAGGATCCGCCGAAAAGTCCACCGCCTCTTGCTCCCAATCTTCCATAACAGCGAAAAATAAGACTGACGGCGAAAGAAACGGAATAGGCGAGGAATCCAATGGCAGCTGCAGCTGGTAAATCCGTGACCGTGACCGTCGTCTTCCCGTAACTGTCGATCCAATACCCTACAACCTGTCGTAAGATCCAGAGACTGTCGCCGACATCGAACCGCAGGGAAACCTGCAGAAACCCTAACCCTTTCCTTTACGCGATCCCTCCATCGTCCGTCCACTCATGCAGTCCAAATTCCTTCTGAATTTATTGATAATCATTTTTATGTAAATTATAAATTTAAAAAATATTTTAAAATTTATATATAT